>JAODXP020004345.1:0-38802 GCA_027497455.2 Sardinella longiceps | reverse complement strand
AATGGTATTTCCAATGGTATCCTCATGGAAATACATGTATTATGTGCAAATTGAGCCTTCCCGGTGGGTTGTGAAAATTCTCTGCCTTCCAAAGTGGGGAATGACAGAAAAAGTTTGAGAACCACTGCATTAGAATGTTCAGTTTACTACCATGGGATGGTTTGTTTATTAAACAGCCCTAGGAATTCTGCCAGGGCCGTGCAGAGACCTTTGGAGGGGCAGGGGTTCAATTTTGTTTTAAAGCAAAATTTACAAACAACATGGCAACTCTAATTACAAGTAGGCCTACGTATTAATTACAAGAGGGATGAAGAATACTGAAAAATAAAACTCTAAGTCTCCTATCTTAATAACAATAATGCTTGTCTTTATACAGAGACTAGGGGGGTCAGGTCAGGAATTTTGTAAGCATTTTCAAATTTTCATGCAATGTCCTTCATTCTGGTGCATTTTACCAGGTTGCTATTGCAATTAATTCAATAGCTTACCTAATTTGATTTGATTTCACACCAAAAAGTAGTTTGCAAAGTACTATTGCCACATTACAATAGTACTGAAAATGGCAGGCCCACATGTCACCTGTGGGACTCAAAACCTACTGTGTGTGTGTGTGTGTGTGAGCACAGGGCCGGTTCTAGGCATAGACAAACGAGGCGGTCGCCTAGGGCACCAAATATCTATTTTTAGAAAAGGGAGGCAAAACTCAAATCTGGCCTAGGGCACCAAAGAAGCTAGAACCGGCCCTGTGTGAGCATGTGACTGGCCTGGCTACAGGCACAAAAATGTTTGTACTTGGTTATCCCTTTTATACAGTAATATATAAAAATGATGCAGCACAGCTCATCATACTATCATGGCCTAGATCAAGTGGATAAAAACAACAAACCAAAAACGTATATATGTTTTTAATTTAAGTTCCTCTTTTTTTATTTTTATTTATTTATTTATTTATTTATTTGTAAAACTCTATGGCATTAGTTGCTCTACTCTATGCAAGTATAGCTGCAACAGCAAAGAAAAAGATCTGAAACTCAAACCCCTCCCCTTTCTTGTGTGTGAGACTTCAGCACTGAAGTCTGAACTGGCAAACAGATTTGGGGTGTTCACTTTCTGCAAATGGGAGACAGAAAACTCTTCTATTCAAATTATAGGTCTATATCATAATGTGTAGTGTTTTTTTGTTTAGTTTTATTTTTTGAGCTCTTAGTTATTAGATGGAAGTCCAGCAGCTAACTAGTTTATAATATCAAATAAAGATATTTCCCTAGCCAAATGATCTGAACATGAAATTGAACCTCCTTATTCTCAAGCAAGTGCATTACAAGTGGTACCAATGCATGCCTCTGGTTGTCTACTTTAATTTGATACCGAATACCTCCATTGTAGATGCAGGTATGTCCATATCAAAGCTTCCAAAAGACAATGAAGCAAAACCGCATCACCCGCTATTGTATTTTTCTGCGCTCGCGTGCGCAAAAACAATAAACAAAGAAAAAACTTCGGAGTGCCAGATGCCAGAAAATGTATTTGCAAATGGCACAAATAATTGGTCAGATATTTTAGCGAATTTTCAAGTCTGAACGAGTGTTACTGTCACAAATGCCAAAGACAGGCAGGCCCTGTCAGAAGGGCACTTTTGACATAAAAGAGCAAAGGCGCAGTAACCCTCATGTCTTACCACTACGCTGTACCGGCTTACTTTCACCTCTGCCTATACCATGTTGTAGGTCAAGCACTGGTGTGGAAGATTATTACATGACAACTAGTTGCACACCCACTGACTTTCTTTAGTCAGAAAGAATGCAGCATACAGCTGCCCCACCACCTTTCCATAACACCTCCCTTTCCAGTGATTAAAGTGGGATTTGACAGGTGGGGGAACTCTCATAATTTTTGTTGGCACAAACAAAGAAAAATGTATAGAAGATGAATGGGATGATATTGTTCACTTAGCCTACCTGAGGTGCCCTCCTGTTCCCTCTACTTTAATCCCTGTCCCTTTCATGCTCAGCCTTCTGTCATACAGGAGGATACAGGTCATAGAATATGCTCCGCCTACAGTACCTTAAGGTGCTTCAGGATAACTTGAATATGCCACATAGGCTGTCAACCTCTCATCTGGAGTTTTGTGATCCTCATCACAAGCAGAATGTACAAGTTGAAACAATTTCACATTATAGGCCTACTTATTATTATGTCAGCTGTGTTTGGGTAAGTTGTCAAATTTTATTTCCCTGATTTCCCCCCCTTGTCTTTGTGTATGGAAGATCTTTCTGATATCTATTTTGTATTCTCTTTGTTACAAGTAATTGGTTTCATGGTATTATGTGTTTTAGGGTCTGGCTTCTGAGACCACGGTTCAGGTAGGCTTCAGAATCTTTTAATGACATTTTGCACTAAAACATTACTCCCTCTGGGCATTCTAAAGAAGAGTAAATGAATACTTGGAATACTACAGAAGAGCGAACTGAATACTTTGTAATGGCTTAGAGACTTTATCAAGTGAACACATAAGTTTGTTTGCCAGAAACTAGACTTGTAGTCAAGACCGCTTAAAACCAAGACCAAGACAAGACCACCGAAAAACCCAACCTGGGTGCCAACCCGCCGTTGAACCAAAGATTTTTAAAAATGACCCTGTTTTTTGAGTGCATAAACCGCCTACTGAGCTCATGGTAAAAAATAAAGCCTACTCCATAGCAATATTAGGCAATATCAGGTCATATGACCACCAAAAACCAACCTGTGTGCCAACCACGCAACCCAAAAAAACATGTTTTTTTTTTTTTTTTTTTTTGTTTTTTTGGATTGCGGTGGTTTGTCACACGGGTGTAATTTTTTGGTGGTCATATGACCTGATGTCACCATAGGTGAGGGTGTCATCACCGTTTTTTTAGACTAAGTCCTGATGAAGACCCATTGTGGGGTCTAAATATGTTGGCTTCTTTTTACATTTGGCATAGCCATGTTATAATAAAGGCTTTATAACCTTCCTCTCTGATCATTTTTTGGAGTGCCTGGATCAACTTTTTTTTTTTTTTTTTGCTTTATCGTAATGTATTCATTCACATTCATAACATGCTCCCATAAGCTTTCTTTAAAATAAGTAGGCCTATAGTGGAAACATAGTGTTATCAGGCAAGTGGAAATAAGACTACAATGCAGGAGCACATTTTGCTTTAGGATTAAATACATTTTTATTTTCATTGGTCCTGCAAGAAGCTGTCATTTTAATGATAAGATTTGATTTGATGAGTGAGAGTTTGTTTATTCATGTATGCCCCTGCATGCCAATGACTCTCACGAACATTCCCACGCTGTGTCACTTGCACTTGTTGTCCTGTATATACATTTTGCGATCAGGAAAGACATATCACTCGCAGGAGATTTAACATCACTCACAAGCGTTCATGAACCACTTAAAGGAAAGTGAATTCAAGCATAGTCCTGTTGAAAGAGCTCGCTAGTTAGCAAGTGGAACAAAATTATTTGGTACAGCACAGGCCAAACAGGCGAACAGGCACTTTACACTGAATCAATGGGACCTGACTGTCGGAAACCGAAAGTAAGATCTGAGGTTACATTGACTCAATGTAAAGTGTTTCATGTTCGCATTGGGTCTATGCTTTTTGAAATTCTTTCATTTCATGCGAAATATATTGCTGTTATAAGGCTCGTGCAGCAGGACTATGCCTAAACTTGCTCCGGTACAGTACATTCCTTTAATACGGGAGGTTTCCGCGAGACCTGGGATGTCTTTCTTTCAGTATCCTAAATATATTAAAAACTAGAAAAGCGCTCAGAGAGCGCAGACCTCCGCCAAGACAATGTGGTCACTGATGGTGTTCTGGATCACCGATCACCACCAAAATCTAATCAGTTCTTACTTGTCCCAATACAAACGTTGTCCGAAAAATTTCATTCAAATCCGCGCAGTAGTTTTCGAGTTATCTTGTACACAGACACACACACAGACACACTCACACACACACACACACACACACACACACGCCAAGCAAAACAAAACCTCCTTGGCGGAGGTAATGAAAGATGAAAGATTCCCACAAATACATTGGAGATCACATTAACTAGCATGATATCTCCCTCAGCCATCATAGCATAGTCCTACACAAACATTCTATAATTAAATAGGCTACATTTTGCGAATGGAAAGTAAACTTTTAGGAGAGTAATATAGAGCCGCATCTTCAGTGCTGGTATTGATTGTGTAAGATGATTGTATTGTACTTCAGTGTAACAGCTTTTTTGACGGTAGCATTATTTTGACATGCCTGTGGAAGCCAAGATTCAAATTGACGTCTCATGGTCATATTTTTTTTTATTTAACGTAAATAACTTTGAGAGCCTTGCCCTGCTATAGCAAGGTGCGTCTTTTTGCACGCACTCACTTTCATTTTGGTGCATTTCATTGTTTAAGGCTAAGTCATTTAAATCGACAACTCGATATGTAAAAAAACGCTTGACTTGCGTATTTATTGCATTTATTTATCTCATCTTGATCTTAGTCTTGCAAGACACACATTAAACAAAAAATGCAGTATGCATCAGTCCATAACCATGTAGTTTAAGATCAAATAGTGCTGTTGTTGATTGGCAAAGAGCAAAAGTAAGATGCAACTACAATGCAGAACCTGAGCTTACACTGAATGAAGCCCAATAAATTGACTGCATTTCTGTGAAAGACACATTCAGTTGAGGTCAGCTGATGACTCTTTATTTGCCTATGTTGCATCAGATTTTCTAGTTATTTTTCCTACAGGCATTTGGTGACCTTGGATAGGTCTACCAAAGATTCATTCACACCAGATTTTTCCTTTAATAGGCTCCATTAATTTATTTCTTATTATTAATAAAAAGTATTCATTAGGGTCCATTTCAGATTAATTTCCTCCACTTGCCCTCTTTAAACCCCCTCTAACCCCCTCTATATTATCTTTTGAATGTGTCACTACAGCTTGAATAGATTCATGATTTGGTATTCTTAAAGGAATATTTCACCTTTTTATGAAAATTGGTCATTCAACCTCTTCCCTAAAATTACATGTGTGGGTAAAAAGCATTTTGGTTTCAGTGCATGCGCTTTCCTAATCTGGCAACATGAATTTTAGCTTTAGCTTAGCATAGGCACTGGAATGTAATGTAGCCAAAGAGTTGCTATCTGGCTACTTAACATTCCAGCACCTATGCTAAGCTAAAGCTAAAATAATGCCAAAGTTGGGGATGGCAGTCCAGGAAAACCGCATGCACTATGACCAAAATGCTTTTACCAACATACTCTATATAAGTAAGAGGGTGAATTAGAGGGTGCAGGAATTCCAGGAATTTCAATGCATGCAGATTGAATCTGGTATATAATTTATTTCTTAGTTTTTAAAAGAAAAAAAACTTGCTATCTATCTATAGCATGTGGCTTGACTTAGACTGGAGGGGAATATGCTGTGCAGGAATTTCCATTTGTAGCCTGTAGGAACGGATTAGGCTACTTGATTGTAGACTATCTTAACACAGTTCATTAGCCTAAGGTTAGAGTTCTTAAACCATTGCAACAAGGATTAGCTGTCTCCTAAACGATTTCGCCACAGTGTTAACAAGTGATATGTGGATTTTGTGTGGTCTGAAAACTCCTGTGCCCTGCAAGTTCAAACATGCAAACAACTTTGACCTCAACCGACCTCAACACACAAAAACCCAGTCTTATCTGTGCTTCCTTCTTCTGCCGGGAACTTGCTCTACTCCCCTCCTTTGCAACTTTTGCATATATGAAAAACAATGCCAAAATTTGGCATGATCACTTCTATGATGGTCACTCAAACACCTCCTCAGGCTGCTGACTGCAATACCTCTTCTCCTCTCCCAGGAATGGCTGATAACAGGACATACCTGGGTTTCCATCCAACTTATTAGCATTTCATATTCGCAATGCAAAATAATTTGGCTAAGAATATTCGCATTTGCATGTATAATGTGAATTAAAATTGCTCCAACCTGCTTTTGGATCACAAGTGATGCCAGCAGGACAATGTCCAAGCAGGGCCGTACTCAGCACTTTGAAACTACCAAGGCCCAATATGCCCCAAAACGATTTTTTTTGGCCTTTTAAAGGTATAAAAAACCTTTACAATGAAAATTTCTGTCAAATGTGACAATGGAGGCTTGTTGTTGTATGTGTAAGCAATGGTCAAATGTATATTTCTTAAATATTAATATTAGCATATTCATTTCATAATAGAAAAATTGTGTGTCCGGCTAACGTCCTTATCATTAGCATCATGTTTTTTATAATGAATAATAAAAACTACCTGGATTTTTTAAATTAATGTCAAATTTCCTGCCATGCATCACTTGAAAGAGAAGATCGGAAAGAGATAAAAGTTCAATTGATCAACTTTTTTGTAGTCTTGAAAATCGACCATTTTGTCCAAAACTGACTGCAGGTCACACAACTGGTTCTCATTACCGAAATCACTTTGTATGATAAAATGATTATGTAAGTAAAAAATCGTGTAATATCAAGGTATTCAAATTCCCAATGTGACAAGGGTAAATTTTAGTTGATAAATAAATTTAGTTGATAGTTGCCCATCTGGTGTGTGGCTGAACTTCACCAAGGTTACTTTCAAAGCGCAAGGAAAATTCCAGGTCATATGCAACTTGAGGCAAATCCATATCACACACTGACAAGACTGACAAGAACTCCTGTCCATCTGCATTCCACGTGTTGTTTGTGTCGCTTTGCAAATTATAAAAGTAACAGGGTGAAATCCTATTTATGTGGTTGAACTGTTCAGTCCACAGTAAATACTTTGTAAAAGTGCAGACTGGTTTGAGGCTTGCCAATTTACTGTACCTACATCAACCCCTATCAACAGGTTGACTGCGCCTGCCCTGTCAGACAATATCTAAAATGTGGCCCTTCAGCCAAAATAATATAATTGCTCACCCCTAGATGGTACTATCCATGATGAGGATATTGATCTTTGGAGTTTTCTTAGGGCGCCAAAACTGAGTTGGATTTTTGTCTGAAGATGACTAGGTTTTGAGATGGCAAAGTTTTGTGTTTAATGAATTTACATGTTATCATAAAGTGCAGCTATTAGGGTCCAACACTGGGAGCTTTGGGCTTTTTACTTCTATGAAACGGTTCTTTTGTTCTATAAGAGAAATCTATCAATAAATTGAAAAAACTTTATTTTCTTAACAGTGAGTGGACATGCATAGATTGTGAAAATGTGCAGAGAACCTTGAGATATGTTAAACTGAGTGAACTTGACAGAGCGAAATACAACATGGGGTAAGTCAAACCAGAGTGCCAGAGATAGAATTTTCCTGATTAAGTTATTCCACTTAATAAAATAATTCTTTGTTGTAGGCAGTTTGAGGTCCGACAGCCTTATGTGTTGGCGCCAGGGTAAGTACAGCCAATAGATTGAGATACAAATTCAAGACCACACTGCCACTGTGCATCTTGATCAGTGTTCCGTTAGCCACAGACTAAAAAACATTTTGTTTTGGTAACACTTTACGGTAAGGGTACATGAATTATCATGAATTCATTCATGAAATCATTCATGATTAATTCATGATTCATGCATTACATCATCTCTGAATGTCTAATAAATCATCAGGAATTAACATGAATTCATTGTTTGTCATTAATGACCTCCTGCTGAAATAGCACATGATCTTAAGTATTAATTACTCTGGGCACATCATCATGAGTCATGATTAATTACGCATGATCATGATGACTTAATCATGTTTGTGCCCCCTCAACTAAAGTATTGGCAGGGTTCAACATTTGCAAATTGTACATTTGGATGGTCATGGTCCTATCATTGGTAAAGAAATTACTCTTTCCATTTATTTCTTCATTCTTGCTAATATAACAGACAGTTACACAGGTGCACTCTTTTGAACATCAGAATAACGGAATAACATACATGTCATCAACTAAGCATTATTTTTTAAGGCGATCATTATTTGTGGCCCCTCAGATGAAGTGATGAAAGTGACATGAATTACAGGTTAGTTGCTCATGAGTTCATCATGTTTGTGCCCTCTAAACTAAAGTGTTGACATGGTTAAAAAGGTAAAATTTAGTTTACATGGTATGGAATAGATAAAAATCAATGCAATGTCTGGGAAATTCTTGGAAAGTCTACATGAGGAACTACTTAGGTTAAACTAGGCTAAATAATTATCCACTTTTGTTATATCCAATGAACAAAAACATCATGATCATGCGTAATTAATCATGACTCATGATGATGTACCAAGAGTAATTAATGCTTAAGATCATGTGCTATTTCAGCAGGAGGTCATTAATGACAAACAATGAATTCATGCTAATTCCTGAGGAATCATTAGATATTTAGAGATGAAGTAATGCATGAATCACAAATGAATCATGAATGAAATCATGCATGAATTCATGATAATTCATGTACCCTTACCGTAAAGTCTTACCAAATGTTAAAAGTGCCTGTCGGGGTACTAAACATGGGTTATTCCACTAGGCCATAGGTTCTCAAAGTGCGGCTTGGCAGCCAATGAAGGCCACGATAACATCTGATAATATCTGTAAAACTGTTTCAACAGTACATTTCTTTGAAAGAAAGATTTCAATTAGTGGTGTTTAGCAGCATCTATTTGCATTTATTTATTGCAGTAAATGTAAACTGTAGAGATGCAACCTGGTCATTAAAATGATTACAAATGGGATTTTTTTGTCTTCAGTTTTTTTCAGTTGCAGGGTTGTTAAAGTATCTGATTCTCTTCTCTATTCCTCTGCAGGAGAACTGACGTTCTAACTGTCACCCCATGGCTGGCACCCATTGTATGGGAAGGGACCTTTGATCCAAAATTAATTGACAGCATGCACAAGCCCTTAAACATCACCATAGCTTCAGCTGTTTTTGCTATGGGAAAGTAAGGACAAACTTTACATAATCCTCAAGATTGAATGAAATGAAATGAAACATCTTAACACAAAGTATAAGACAATATAAAGTAGTCAGTTGTGCGTATTTACGGAAAATATTTGCCTAACATTGCTTTTTTTCTTGGTGGTTAGAACCGTATTTTAGGCTACATATTTGATGTAGTTCCAGCAATCAAATGCTGTCGTGGCCAGAAAGTTTGGTTGTTGGAACAACTGATCAAGAGTACTCACTAATCAGTTAGAGCATTGTTGTTTGATATATTTGGTGTTGTTATTAGGCAAATCTCCGTCCAACTTGTAACGTGTTTAATCTACTTTGTATGTAGATTAACTATACTGTGTATAGTTCAAGTTGGACAAAAAGGGTGTCGTGCCAATTACTCTCAGCTGTGCGGATGCGAGTTTTTGGGCAATATCAAAGTCAATTAAAAATAAACTCTTATCCATCCACCAAAAAAATGTGCTACCAAGTGAATACAAATGTTTCAGTCCTCAGACCTTCATCAGTGCAAACCACACACAAAGAAGAAGCACAGGTCTATTTATAGCCAGTGTCCATTTGGCGACGAAGCTGTCAATCAAAATGACATGGGTAGGTTGCAGCGCAGATTAGGCTGTGCTCTCACCTGCCTAAAGTAGGCAGTAAACTATGCCCAAAAAATAAATATTGAAAATAAAATAAGGGAAATCACAAAATGTGTATAACAGTCATAGTAAATAATCAATAAAGAAAGTATGTGCAAAAGTGAAAGATGGCATGATAATAAACAATTCAGGACATACAGCAGACAGATAGAGAAATAAGCATTTGCCTTATCATCAAACAAAACAAGTGGTGTTGTGTTTGTAAATAGAAGACCCACCATGCTTCACGCTAGAGGAGTGCTGGAGTTGAACAGCTCCTCCTACAGGTGGAAGGGACGCTATCAATACCGATGTGTTTGAGATCTGAGATGGAATGTTTGGCCTCAGTGAAGTGCTGCGTAACTGGGGTCCTGCCTGCACTGCGATGTTCAGTTAGGCAGACCCTAACTGTCTCTGGGTGCAACCTAAACCGCATAGACAATTAGTAAGGGATAACGGCCGACGAGGTGTCCAGTTATTCATTTATAATTGTCGAGGCGGAATCTAGAACTCTGGCGACGCGCGCAGCGCGAAGACGGAGTTATTCCGCCAAGACAATTATCAAATGAATAACTGGACACCTCGGAGGTCGTTATCCCGCTTATCTCCCGTATCTATCTATCTCTCGTATATTTGAAGAAGCGTATAAAACGTAAAAGAAATATGCAACTCAAATTTAAAAGAAGCTAACCTGTTCGGTTTGGGTACTACTTTCAGTTGAAAGTAGATCTACAAGGTTGCTTATTGTTGTTATAGTTACCATTCTGAAAGGCATTCATATGGAACGGTAATCAGTTATTAGATGAGTTATTTTTTGGAACTACTTCCAAAGTAGCCGGTTATCTGGAATTAATGGCCACCTAGCAGCCAATCAGAGAAGAGAATGGCGTTCTGAAGGGAGATAATAAAAGATAAATGACATTGATGGAGCTGCAAGTGGTGAATTTTCTGATGTTGTATTCTTTGCCAGTGTGATCAACAGGCAGGACCCTCAGAGATAGTAGTGTCCTATTTTATGTGTGTCTTAGCCTGACCTGTTCAATGTGTGTTTTGATCTTTTTCCAGATATATTCGACTTCTGAAGCCATACCTGGAAAGTGCTGAGAAGCATTACCTGATCGGATACAAAGTTCATTACTATGTCCTCACGGACCAAGCGGACAAGGTTCCTCATGTGGCCCTGGGACCAGGAAGGTCTCTCACGATAATTACTATTCCAGGCTCCAACCGCTGGCAGGATATATGTATGAGGAGGATGGAGTTTTTTCGCAAGGCCATTGAGGACCACCAAATCCTCCTAAAGGCCCAGTTCATGTTCTGCACTGATGTGGACATGGTGTGGGAGAACCATTTTGGTGCAGAGGTGTTGGGTGAACTTGTGGCAGTCATTCACCCTGGGTACTACGCAACCCCCCGTGGTCAGTTCACCTATGAGCGCAGAAAAACTTCCCAAGCCTACATTCCCCCAGAAGAGGGAGATTTCTATTATGCTGCTGCTTTTTTTGGTGGTCATACAGATGCGGTATACAGACTGACCAAAGACTGTGAGGAGAAAGCAAACATAGATAGGAGTAAGAACATTGAGGCGATATGGCAAGAGGAAAGTCACATGAATCGTTACTTTATTTTGAACAAACCTACCAAATTGCTTTCTCCAGAGTATTTATGGGACAAAAGCAAACCAGTACCAAAAATCGTAAGAGTGGTTCGATATGGCTCAATAGTAAAGAACTACGCAGACTTGCGGCCCAACTGGGGCCAAAACTAAGGAATGAGATAAAAGTGCATAGAATGCGGTGTGGGGGCTTATTGGTGATGGTATGGGAGAGGTGGGGGGCAGAGCTATATTTACTTGCAAATATTACTGTACTTAAAGGAGAAATCTGGTGTAATAAGGACCCAAAGTATATTCTCACTGTTGGGGTTCTCTATAATCTGTTAGTCCAAGTACCGAATCTGTTAGTCCAAGTACCGAATATATTCAGGCATTTATTCACTCTTAGTGCTGATTGCACTGAGACATTGACTGAATGGGCTTTTCAAATGAGGCACACGAATGAACTAACCAATTCTATCTAAGCCAGGCCTGGGCAAACTAAGGCCCAGGGGCCACATGCGGCCCGCTGAGCTATTTAATCCGGCCCGTGGAGCCTTCCCAAAGTAGAATAAATTATCTTTTAGCCCAAAGGAGACCTAAACCTAAATTATCAAATGTGTTGTATTCATGAAATACAAATTTCCCTTTTAACCCTGCATGTTAACATGTCCTCTGAAGAAAGTGGGGCTACTGGTTTAAGACTTGCCAATTTACCGGCATCAACCGGTTTACGGTGAACACCTGGCCCGTTAGTCAAAATCTAAAGGCCAATATGGCCCTTCGGCCAAAATAATTGCCCACTCCTGATCTAAGCAGTAGAAGAGAGCAAGTAATAAGGAAATGCCCATAATAAAGTTTTTTTTTTTTTTTTTGGAAGACTGTAGAATCCAAATTCCAATACCAATTATCAATACCAAAATACTGTAGATGAAATAGAATAAACAATAAACACTTTCCCTCATACAAAATGCTCCATCAAGACTTTGAACAAAAACTAAGAAGAGAGAGCATGTCACATCAATTCTAAAATCTTTACACTGGCTCCCAGTAAATTTCAGAATTACTTTCAAGGTGTTACTACGTGTCTTTAAAGGAATAGTCCACCTCTTTATGAAAATTGGTTATTCACTCCCTCACCTGGAGTTACCTATGTGTGTAAGTTAGACTTGTAGTCAAGACCGCTTAGACCAAGACCAAGACAATACCAAGACCAGAGGCTAACAAGACCGAGACAAGACCAAGACCAGAGGCTAACGAGACCGAGACGAGACCGAGACAAATTGAGGCCAAGACCGAGACCGAGACCGGAAAAAAAAAAAAAAGTAGACTAGGCTATGTTGGAAGTTGTAACTTGATTTGAGAAAACATTTGTTAATATTCAACCCATATTAGAGAGTACTATTTAAACTGTTGGCAACAATGTGGATAGGGATGGCAGCAATGCGGGCAGAAAATAAAAAATAGAGAATGGCAAAGTCAACTCCATTACATTCAATTTTATGTTGGCTACGTTGGCCTTGCTTCCACTGGTCTCATCACACTACCATTTCAAAATATCATATTTTATTTCATATTTTACAAAAACAAATATACAGTTTAAATTTGCACTTTTAAAGTAGGCTAGGCTCAGCACAAAATTAAGCTCTATACTTTTCTGAGATGCATTTCATTCATATCTGCCCATAACTGCTTATTTGGATTTCTTAAAGTTGGCAACCCAACCAGGCCTACCAGTATACTCTGTCTATACCAAAGATTCTATAGGCTAGGCTACTAGGCCTACTTCTTTGTTTAATTGAATATTAATTTAACATGACCTGAGTTAATTTCGAGGACATACAATACAAGGATAAGCTAGCCTACTTTGTGAGGTGACAATGAGACTGGTGTTCACAGTTTTGGGCAGCCTGCACTTTTACCAGAGAGTTTGATCTGCTTTTACTGCTAGAATGCAAAACCCGGAGCGGATTATCAGCGGTATACATTCGCTATTCCATCAAGTGGAATGGATTCTTTCGGGATGCAATATAGACAACTTTGAGAATACATTAGCGGCGTTCATTTATTCTGGTCTGGGCCGCCACTAATCACAATCTATTTATTCACATTCATAATATTCTCCCCATAAACTTTGGAGGCAAGTGGACATAAGATTACAATGCATTGCTCAATTTACTTTAGTGTGAAATGATAAAGTGATTTGATGAGTGAGAGTTCGAAATATTCCCACGCTCCACTGTTTCACTTACACTGTTTGTCCTATAAATCTTGCGATCAGGAAAGACTTCATATCAAGAGATTTGACATCATTCACAAGAGTCCATGAACCATTAAATACAGGAGTTTTTGGGATGTCTGTGTCTCGTTAGCCTACACTAAATTTAACAAAATGAAAGATGAAAGATTTAATTCCCATATACATTTGAGATCACGTTAACTAGCATGACACCTTGCTCAGCCATAACACATGCCTACGCATACGCGAACATTCCATAATTAAATAGGCTGCATTTTGCGAATTGAAAGTAAACTTTTAGGAGAGTAATTTACAGCTAGGGCTACATCTGTCACTGAGATAGACCGGCCCATAAATGCATCTGAGAGCCTTGCGCTGCTGCAGCTAGGGGCGTCTTTTGCGCGCCCTCACTTTCGTTTTGGCGCGTCTCGGTGTTTATAGGCTAAAATTTAAGTAATTTAAATCGGAAACTCGATCTCGTTAAAATATATATTTATTGCATTTATTTATCTTGTCTTGGTCTTGGTCTTGGAAGACACCAAGACAAGACCAAGGGATCCGAGACCAAGACAAGACCAAGACAATAGACTGTCGAGGCCAAGACGAGACCGAGACCACGTAAAATAAGACCGGTCTCGAGACATACAACTCTAGTGTAAGTGCATTTTGGTCTGAGTGCATGCGTTGTCCTAGTCTGGCAACCCCAAATTGACCTTTAGCTTAGCATAGACACTGGAAAGTAAAGTTGCCAAAGAATTGCTATCTGGCAACTTTGCATTCCAGCGCTTATGCTAAGCTAAAGCTAAAAAATGGGGAAAATTGGCAATGCCATACTAGGAAAACACAAGCAATGAGACCAAAATGGTTTTACCCACATATGTAACCCAGAGTAAGGACGTGAATAACCAATTTTAATAACGAGGTGGACTATTCCTTTAAGACATTGAATGGTATGGGTCCAAACTACATTGCCGAAATGTTAGTCAAATACTCCTGGTAGATGCCTCAGATGTAGTGGAACCGGTCAGCTTATAAGGCAAATACTAGACAAGGTGAAATGTCCTTTAGCCATTATGCTGTCCATTGTTGGAATCAGCTTCCTATAGATGCTAGATCTGCCTCCACAACAGTGTGTGTCTGTTCGTCTGTCTGTGTACAATATAACTCAAAAAGTAGTGCATAGATTTGGATTAAATTTTTAGACATTGTTTGTATTGGGACTAGTAAGAACTGATTTGATTTTGGTGGCGATTGGTGATCCAGAACACCATCAGTGACCACATTATCTTGGCAGAGGTCTGCGCTCTCTTAGCGTGTTTATAGTTATTACCTCCGCCAAAGAGGTTATGTTTTCGGTCGAGTTGGTTTGTCTGTTGGTTTGTCTGTTTGTCAGCAAGATAACTCGAAAAGTACTGCAAGGATTTGGATGAAATTTTCGCACAATGTGTATATTGGGACAAGCAAGAGTTGATTTTATTTTGGTGGCGATCGGTGATCCAGAACATGATCTGGAATGTATATTGTGTATGTGACCACATTGCCTTGGTGGAGGTCTGCGCTCTCTGAGCGCTTTTCTAGTTTGCTAGATTAATTGCTTTTGATTAATTTGACTTCATAGTAAAGAGTTATTGGTTCTTTTTGCCAAATTGTTGTTTATATTATATGTAAGCCTACATATTTTGACTTGTTTTTAATTATCTTACTAAATATTTTATTCGATACTCTTATTCTATACTCTTATTATTATTATTATTATTATTATTTGTTTTCTATTTCTTTTGAGCACATTGAATGACAGCTATGTATGATATGCTATATAAATAAACTTGAACTTGAACTTATTTACAATAGTCATGTTTTTTTTACATAGCAACCACAGCTAATTTGAAAAATGAAAATTGGCAGCCATCTTTTTTTTTTTAACATAGGCCTACCATAACATTCAAATTTCAATATTTGAATCTCCACACAGTACCGACTTAAAATAGCATTAAAAATATTATTACAATGCACATTTAAAAATGTATAATTCTTGAATTTTGGAAAAATGGCCGAAAAACATTTTTTTTCTATTTGGTTTCTTGACCCTTTCCTTCCATTTGGAAGTGAAAACAAAACTTTTGCATCAATTTGAAACTACTGAGTGCTTAGGCACCTCACCATTCATGGATTGCAGCTGGCGTCATGAACGTTTAATATCACACAATGGGAGTGATGTTGTTAGCAAGATATAAGAAAAGGCATAATATATTACCTGGAGTATATGTGGGTAAAAGCATCTCGGTGCATGCGTTTTTCTAGTCCAACAACATTAATTTTAGCTTTAGCTTAGCATAGGTGCTGGAATTTACTGTTTCCAAAGAGTTGCTAACTGGCTACTTCCAGGGCCTATGCTAAGCTAATGCTAAAAAGAGCTAAAATTGAGGTTGCCAGACTAGGAAAACACATGCACTGAGAACAGTGAATAGCACAATTTCATAGAAAGGTGTAATATTCCTTTAAGCTATATGCTGTTGAAAACAAGGCACAAGAGGGCCTACTGAGCTGGCAAACTGACACATTGAAGAGCTTATTTGATGTAGCATGAAGGTGACCTTTGCAAACTGACAACGTGATGATAGTCAGTGATTCACCCTTTTGGCACTACCACTCCTTATTGGCCATAAATCTGCTGCCTCCTAGCTCTCTATCCTAACCCAATAGCTTGGCCGCCAACTCTGCCGCTATCTCAGTCTGTACATCAACAGACAAATCCCTAACACGTCCTGCCAACACTGTAAGGACCACAGATTCTTGTAACACTAACACATCTGTGTCTAACCAGGCAGTCGTAGTGGTGGTCTGCTCAGGCATATTTGATAACAGATTCCCCCTAACCCTATGAGCCATTTTCATATTCAAGCACTGTGGGGAGAGAGGATTTGAATAAAAAAAACAAAAAAAAACAATATGCTTTTAGAAAACCTGTCTAAATTCACTTTCATTCAAATAATACACATTTGAAGCCCACAAATTTGGAAGTCTCGAATAGATAAAAGTGGTTTTACATTTATGTGTATGAAAGCTTCTACCATGGAATGTCGGAATGTTCAGGTGTGAAACAAGTCCATTGTGTGTAATCTTGCAAAGGACTTCATCATCCACCCCAGCCAACTGAATGGTTGCCAAGTAATGTGCAACCAACTGAACTTTTCTCAATGGTGCAACAATATAGAACTTGTGGTCGGAGCTATATCAGGGAATACAATGGCATTGAACACGATTCAATCAATCATAATAAATAAGCAGGAATTACTGTGAAAGTAGAAAAGGTGGCTCTGTTTTATTACATCATAACAGTTTGAAAATCTTTAGATATATGGGGAAACAAGGAAATTTTATGCACTTTTGTCACTATGTGTCAGTAATCATGACAGCAAGCATTTACAGTACACATCAATAAGGGACATTAAATTGGGTTCCTGAATTAATGTGACAGTTCATTTAAACTTCAGTTTGATTTGGGGGAATTGATATGCAAGTGTAATAGACAGAAAAGTGCAGTCACATTGTCAACCATGTTCAGCTGCTGAGGTAGGCCACAAAAACACTTTCTGAGGCATGGTGAAACGGAACCTTCCTCTCAAGTGGACTGTACAGAGGTCACCTCAGAGCAAGATCTAAAATTACACATGGGCAATAACAGCTGATAGTCTGATAGACGAGTTCATCTTTTCTCCCCATGATCATCTGTGAATGTCAGGAGGAGGTCATGATAGCAACAATCACTGATCACCATAGCAACTTTACATGAGGGACTAAAATGACACCAAATGAGTGTCCTAGTGAGCACAGATCTCCCCCATGAACAAGAGGGCATCTTACACACCTTTAGTAATGCTAATAACATGTCAATCTATTGGGTGAACACAACAGAATACAAGGAATTTTCAACATTATAAAAGTCATCATTATTTTAATGAACATGCCCAGTACAGTGGATGATGGAGATTGTGATGCTGCAGTGAGAATGGAAGAATGAAAATGTCTCCGAAATTTTACGTTGGTACTTTACATCTTTATGTATATTGTAGTATGATACGTAATAAAAATGAATTCATGTTAAAGCTTCTACACATTTGCCACAACAAAACTCAAGTGCTCACACAAATGCAAATAAAACAACCTTGTGTAACCTTGTAGACCAATGGAATTTGCCTCAACATTTTAAAAAAAATTATATCTTTAATAACATATTTTTTGATGTTTGAGTCAGCTTTGCCACACATCTGTAATTCTTAAGCTTTTTTTAAATTAAACTTTTGAATGTTAGTTTGTGTTGGCTGCCGTCTCAACTACAATGGCTTCAGCACTGATGTGTGGGATGTTCATGTTGTCTCATTAAAATGACACCTGTAATTACAGTACTCTGCACTATCAACTGTGCCAGCAGCCTGAGGAGTGTTGTAGGGCTACAATTATAATTTCACATGTTCTTCAGACAAAGACTTGGCCAATCAATGCTCATGCATAATAGAGCAGCCCTGCCCTGGGACATTGTGCCGCGCCTGATGTCCAAGTGTCTTAGTCCTTGTGTGCACTCACACTCCTTCTGCTAGCAACTGCATCTACACATCTCTCATATAATCGACATTACCGCCGGTTAAGGACCTGTAAGAGAGGCAAACATTGCCTGCAACCTCTTCTATTTTTAATGTCAAAACGAACCCTTCTGTGTGGGAAAAGTCTGCCTCCACTTCCTCATCCTATGCCTCCTCACTCTCACTGTTTCGTAGTGGTTTCTCCATCACCCTGACTGCTGAGGCGATAAAAAATGAATTAGGGGTGGGGGTGGGCTGGCAAGGGAAAGGGGGGATAAGGGGCCTGGAGGGGAGAGAGATGTGCTCCCTTCACAGTCAGAGATCATAATGTCCAATCATCGGGTGCATCCGGACAATATCATCCCTCAACCGCTCAGTCCTGTTCTCTCCCTCACCCCAGAGCACATCTCATTTCACTGCAAGGGCTTACTTTGCAAGTGACATCTGTGAGGCTATGACTTCTCAACTTGCCCGTGCCACAGGGTGGGTTAAGATAACATAGAGGGCAGGAAGAGGAGGCTGTGTCCTCCACTGCAGAGTGTGGCTTTTTTCCACTGGAGATCAATGGCCTTATATAGCTGCTATATATTTACTCTAGTGCTGTCAAACGATTAAAAAATGTATCTGATTAATCACAAAATTTTGCAATGATTAATCATGATTAATCAATTTTAATCGCAACTCATTTCCTCCAGTAAGAATTTGCATGCTAGGGTATGTTGGATCCTTATTTTACCCTGTAAAGGCCCTGATACTAAATAGTTAGTTTGTTCTTCTCAAATGGGGCAATTCACACCTGTCCCCTACCCCCAAGGGTTCCCCAAACATGTTGTTGGACAGTCAGGAGCTAGTCCGTAGTCTTTGTATAGTTTGACTTCATAGCCCAAGCCATTTTCTATCTGAAATTTAACATAATACATGCCATGAATGTGGAACCATATCCAACAGGATTAATCTTAATTTTTTTATCTGATTTAAATTTTTTTAATTAATCACGTGATTAATCAGTTAATTGTGACAGCACTAAAATGGGCGTCCTTGTCTGGTCCACCGGTGCAAAGTGAAAGCCTGTTTATCTGTTAGGAATGAGTGTAGCCAATGGTGGTGTTGTTGAGAAAATTCTTGGGTCTGGGTCAATGTCTGCAGTATATTTGCAGTAGAATTTTATTCTACTGTAGGTGTTTCTCCAGTTCTTGCTCTTCTTTTTCTTTTCCACACAAAGAACATAACAGAGATTGGATTTGTCTACCAAGTTGAAGGCTCCTTATGAGAAAGCACTACTCCCATGTACATGTATTCAGCTCCTCTAAACTTTGCTCTCGCGGGGCGGCATGGCTCGGCGGGCTGGTGCGTTATACTTTGTACCACAAATCCAGGGACCTGGGTTCAATTCCGACCCGAGGTCATTTCCTGATCCATACCCCCCTCTCTCTCCCACTCGTTTCCTGTCACACTCTCTGCTGTTGTATCGAATTAGAGGCAAAAAGCCCTAAAGAATATCTTAAAAAAAAAAAAAAACTTTGCTCACGCTTTGTGTGTATGTGTGTGTGAACAGACACACACATGCTTGTATGATCTGGCGAGCTGGGGGGTGTTGCCCACCCTTCATTGTTCCTATTATTTGTGTCTCTCACTGCCTTGTCAGCTGGGCGGGTTTGGCTGTTCCACCCAGACTGCATCTGGCACTTGGGCAGCTGCTCTCCCAGCTGCCTCCATTGGTGGTGTGCACTGCTTAAAACAGTGTGATTGTGTTAGTGCTCGGCCAATCACACTCATCTGGAAAGCCTGAGATAAACCAGAGCTTGCTTATCAGTCCAGGAGCAGCACAGCCAGGAAGTGAACAGTCAGTTTTGTAGGCCTGTATGTTTTCCTTTCATGAAATTATCATAAAATATCTGTGCTACATTGATAGTGAGTGCCCACCCATTTGTAATAATAATAAAAAAAAAACAACAACAACAACAACAAAAAAAAACAATTACAAGGCTACACCAAACTTGTCTGCTATGATTTCATCTGTAAGCTGCTTTGTCACTTTAGAGTTCATCTCTCTCTCCGTCTCTCCCTCTTGTAAGGCGGCAGCGGGGCTTCACGCCGCAGGACTTCACGGCGCAGGACTTCACGCCGCAGGACTGCGTCTTCAGCCCAAGAG
The DNA here is from genome assembly GCA_027497455.2 of Sardinella longiceps. Taxonomy (NCBI): domain Eukaryota; kingdom Metazoa; phylum Chordata; class Actinopteri; order Clupeiformes; family Clupeidae; genus Sardinella; species Sardinella longiceps. The sequence continues at coordinate 18,651 of JAODXP020004345.1, read as the reverse complement.
GCCAAAACCACTATTCCAAACCAACGGCGGAAACGCAAAGCGGTGAAGGTCTTTGCGCACAATTCCCAGCGCAAGATGTTCAAAGGCTGAATAATGTCGAGAGAGCCCCGGTTAAACCCAATGAATGTGACACCATAAATTAAGATGGAACACACTCAGCATTGTGCACTGGCAACCACAGTGGCCTACGGGCCTATTGCACATCACTACAGGATGCTTCAAATAGCTTTGGCAGGCTGACCTATAGACGAATCCGACGATCGTTTTGTGTAGGCTGTATGCTTGTGGCGACGCCATTGTTGGACTGTAAACAAACCTTTTTGACATACATATACATAATATACATTTTCGACGTTCAGTGTTTCTCAAAACTGCTCACTGACTTGTGACTAGGTGATGGACGTAACAGTTGTTTAAATTGCCAGCACTAACATAGTTTCGCAGTGGTTGTGAGTGTGAATGCACTATGCACTGAAACATAATGCTAGAAGTGCTTAAGTGTGCGATTTGAGTCCTCACAATGCCTACTTAATTTATCTATTCTCTCCTTTCTTCACTAAAACTCTCCCTCTAACACCTGCCTCCACTGATTGCTGACGGTTATTGACATGCAAACAGGCCATGATGGTAAATCAATGAGGACAGGAAAGATTTGTTTGAATCTGTGGCAAGACTGGAGGGAATTGACCTCCCTTCTTGAGCTTCCATTCCATCTGAATTTCTGGATTACTGGAACTGGATACAGCTCTTGTGCATGATACATCGCTGGCCAGATCTTCTCAATGAGAAACCTCTCTGAGGTGTAGCAGTATATTCTATAACATGGAGGCCCACAGGGTTGATAAAAATTTTCAGGTGCCAGGCACTGATTAAGCCACCTATACCGGGGTACCACAAGGGGGGTTGAAGTTAGGATGATTCGAAGGGCCTGGCACTGACAGGGGTCCCTAGAGAATTTTTTTTAAATATTAAAATCAATGCTTGGGGGGCCCAAAAAGGACAAATTTAAGTTTAGAAGGTTCATTAAACATACTGTATCATGCTATGATGAATCTTTCTAGTACTCTAAAAATAGCATTGTATGGGGTGTCCACCAGACCCCAGACAGAGCCTCCCCCACATAACCACTCCCATTTTAACACCTGCTTCCAACTTCAACACAGACAAAGAAATGTTAATTGTTGCTATCCCATTTTGCAAGGAACTTAATAGAACCACAAGCCATGGATTTCAGAAAATCTGAGACCTTTTAACCCTGCATGGTAACATGTCCTCTCAAGAGAGTGGGGAGACTTGCCAATTTACCAACCGACATCCAAGTTGATTTAAAGGTATAATCCGGTGTATAATCCGGAGTGAATCAACACGTAGTCCTACTGTTTTATAGTGCCAAGCTGTATGAATGGATGAATGGCCACTTCAATGATCGAATTTCATGCAATGTAGACCGAGTTTGCGAAACGGCAGCTAACACTAACATAATAGGGCACGCCTAAACGAAACCTAATCGATATAGTTTTGTTTTGACATGCCCCATTCGGTTACCATTAGCTGCCGTTTTACTATCTCACAAAATTCAGTCACTTTCACTAGCACGTAGCACTATAAAACAGCAACACTACGTGTTGATTCACTACGGATAATCCCTTTAACATTTGGGATAGGTATTTTTGGATAGGCATGGATAGGCACTTTCATCTGAATTCTGTGCATGAGAAAACAATAGTAACTCCCTAGCATCCACATTCCTACTGGAAGAAATTAGTTGATTAATCTGATGTGAGGAGATAAGTGATTAATCATGGAAAGAAATTGTGATTAATCAGATTATATTTTTTAATCATTTGACAGCACTAGTTTATAATTACATCTTCACAGCTGTCTGTTAGTAAAAGGTGTGGATGCATTATGTCTGTATGTATTCACCTTTTTCACCTACGTCACTACGAGGCACTAGAACGAGGCTTGGGTGGTAAAACTTCCCCAGAAGTAGCTTCTGGGGATGGGATGCTCCTCATCTGCCCAACTTTCCACCTACCAACAATAAGAGAGGGGACCAGCAGTAGATTTTTTTTTGTCCGGCATCTGTGAGAAATTATTCATTATTATTTATAAAGCGAAGGGAGTTTTTTCTTTCCCCTGTTTCTCATGGATGCTTCCCGTAAGGTCTGTAAAGCGCCACGAGACAATGCACTGTATGTGAGCGCTCTACAACTAAAATTTAATTGAATTAAATTAACGTTTTGTCGGCACTTCCTCTAAGTTTACCACCCGAGCCACGTTTTCGTTTCGAATATGGCGGCCAGGTGAAAAAGGTGAATTGGTGTATGAGTGTTGTGGTCTGATGAAAATCCGTAATATAAATAAGTGGCACTGGTAAGTTATGAACATGAATTATGTTGGTTTAAAAACTATGTACTGATGTGCAAAAAACTCATCAACAAATAAATGTAATTGTTAAAAAAAATTATATAATTACATCTTCACCTCAGTGAAATTGCCTGCAGGGTCAAGTCACACCTTCCGCATATCATTCAAATGACACCAAACAGTTTGTGAGGGGGAAAAAACACTTTACAACAAATGATAACAAACTAGAAAAGCACTCGGAGAGAGCAGACCTCCGCCAAGGCAATGTTGTCACAGATGTAATATATTACCAATATAATATATTACCAGCAAACGCTCGTCCTCTGCAATCCCCCCACCCCGCCAAATTCTCTCCCTTCTCCCATGTCACCCCTCTTGACACTAAATTGCATATGCATGAATTTCCATTGATCGCCAACTGGCGGCGCTAGACCCTGCAAAGTGGACAGATGTTATCAGGACTGGGTCCTGACTCCATATACCAAGCTGGGTTATGATATGTTGAACCGTTGCCGGGATATAATGTTTGACCACCAGGAGTGCTAGAGAGTTTAACATATTTTTTTTGCTACGTAGTCAGGACTGGGTTGTCAGTCCATATAACATTAATAACAATTTGGCTGCACTATGTCAAAGCGTAGCTAAGATCTCCCTCATCCCCCACCTAAACAAGTTTGTTGGAGTTGGGAGTGTGTCATACACAGATCTTAGCAAGAAAGAAATACGAAATGGCTCCAGTCTCCACAAGTCGGCCCAAGTGATCTTCCTCTTGGGCAGGTCCCACTTAGTCCAGGCTCCTTGCGAAACCAGCTCCACTGCCCTTGATCTCCGCCCTTCCTCTTCAAGGTTTCCGCACCTCCTCTTGGATCATGGCCCTTCTGTCTCTAACTCCGGCCTTCCTCCACTGTTGGAAATGGGTGCTGCCAAGTCCCTGCCTTCCTATGCATGGTGCTCCAATGATATCACGTAGCTTCAGTGTGCTTTCAGCCTGTGCGGCGGATGTGTCCGCTGCCCACTTGCGTCCTGATCTTGTGGTGATGCCTGCCTGACTGACTTGGTCATCCTGAGAGTCCCTGTATGTCATTACGACTCTGCATTTGGCTACTTTAAATTCCTCCACGACAGATGACATAATAGATATAATATTTGACCAGTTGGAGTGCTAGAGAGTGTAACATCCTTTTTTTCCTGGTCAGGACCAGGTGAAGAGTCCATATACCAATTTTGGATGTGATACGTCAAAGTATGACCGAGCTACAGTATGAGGTCACTTCCTGTTTGGTGACTTTACCGTAAAATTTTATTGGCCGTAGAAGGCGAGCACTTGGACTTTTGAACAAAACAATGGATATGTTTTACGAGACATGGTCCAAAGATGATGTGTACCAAGTTTCGTGTGAATCAGATAAAGTATGGGTCAGTGGAAATGTTAGTTTCACTTTTGACAAAATCCACTCCAGGGGGTGTTCTGAATTACCGATCACCACCAAAATCGAATCAGTTCTTCATTGTCCCATTACAGATGTGGTCCAAAAGTTTCATCCAAATCCGTGCAGTACTTTTCGAGTTATGTTGCTCACAGACAGACACACACACACACACACACAGACTCACACACGGACAGACACACACACGCCAAGCAAAACATAACCTCCTTGGCGGAGGTAACAATATACAATAGCTTGAGAATACTTTAGGCCTAAACTGATACTGGCTTCCACATATCAGGTGAACTGCACAAATTGAACATTCAAATTACACCTGTCACTGACTGTGTGAGAGAGAAAAAACGTAAACAAACAATGAATTCATGTTAATTCCTGATAACTCATTAGACTTTCAGAGATGAAGTAATGCATGAATCATGAGTTTATCATGAATGATTTCATGCATGAATATGATGATTCATGTACCCTTACCAAAGTGTACAAAAAACTAACAAATAAATAAACTTGCCTTGCCTAAAAGCTTGAGAACACAATAGGCCCAAACCGATACCTTCCGCATATCAGGTGAACTGGGCAATCTTACCATTCCAGTAAATAGTTTGTGGGAAAAAAATACTTTGAATTGTGGCATGAGTTAATCCTATTTCCTTATCACCTTAATTTGTCACTTTATCAGAATTTAGTCAAGACACCTCTCTGCCACGGCTAGCGTTTGAGGAACCTTTGAGTTTGTCAGAGCATTGACATAACCAACTCACCTTCCTTGTGAACCCCAAGCAGAAATCTGTTCCAAGTCTAGTTTTCTGCTCAGGATGTTTTCACTCTGCCAAGGGTAGAATTGGATTTATTTTAAAGTAGTAAATAAGTACAAAAATGTAAAAACTACAAGGGTAAAGTGTTAGTACAGGACCAAAGAAGTAAAAGTAAAGAAAAGACATAAAGTCACAAAACAATGACAAAGTGTGATTTTCTAGCTTAAAACAAGCCCCATTTGAGAAGGACAAAGTCAGCAAATTAGCATCAGGGTCTTATCAGGGCAACATAAGGATGCAACCTACCCTAGCATCCACATTCCTACTGGAAGAAATTAGTTGATTAATCTGATGTGAGGAGATAAGTGATTAATCATGGAAAAATGTATGAGATAATATCAGATTAATCAGATCATATCAGATTAATCAGATAATATGTTTTAATGATTTGACAACAAGTAAGTTTATAATTACATCTTCACCTCAGTTAAATTGCCTGCAGGGTCAAGTCACACCTTCCGCATATCATTCAAATGACACCAAACAGTTTGTGAGGGGAAAAAACACTTTGAAACACTTCACAACAAATGATAACAAACAATATACAATAGATTGAGAATACTTTAGGCCTAAACTGATACTTGCTTCCACATATCAGGTGAACTGCACAAACTGAACATTCCAATTACACCTGTCACTGACTGTGAGAGAGAGAGAGAGAGAGAGAAAAAATTGAACAAATAAATAAACTAGCTTTGCCTAACACTGCAGGCCCAAACCGATGACAGAGAGAGAGAGAGAGAGAGAGAGAGAGAGAGAGAGAGAGAGAGAGAGAGAGAGAGAGAGAGAGAAATAACAAATAAACATACTTGCCTTGCCTAAAAGCTTGAGAACACTATAGGCCTTAGGAACTATAGGAATCTTACCATTCCAGTAAACAGTTTGTGAGAAAAAATACTTTGAATTGTTGCATGATTTACTGTTGACTGGAAATGTACTCAACCGTTACCATCGGTCTCATACAACTCTTTCGAATACCATGCTATCTTGATAACTGCACCGGTTAAAATGTATGTAGTTGTTATTTATCAACCACCAGGTCAAATGACTTTGTGGATGAGCTAAACACTCTGCTCTCTTACATCCCAGAGCATGAATGTCCCATGCTCGTTCTTGGGGATATGAACATTCATCTAGACCAGGCCTGGGCAAACTATGGCCCGGGGGCCACATGCGGCCTGTTGAACAATTAAATCCGGGTTAAAACCCTTTAAACCCTGCATGGATGCAAGACAGTGGGGCTGGTTTGAGGCTTGTCAATGTTAGTTAACCTGAGCTTAATAACTTAAGGACTAGGCTATTGCTCTGAATTAGGCTACACATCTTACATCTAGGCTATAGGCCTAGTAAAAAGGATTTTTATGCGATAACAAGTTCAGAGGAACTGAGAACCTCTATTGCCCTGATTGCCCTAAGTTTAAGAGTCTATCATGAAAAACGTATTCATCCAAATGTTTACTAACCGTTACACTCAGAATGGGGGCCCCGTTTGGTTTCCTGCAGGGGGGCCCCGTGAGTTTGCGTTCCGCCACTGGTCCACCTTTAGAAATACCTCAAGCTACAACATAAAACTTTCATCATGGCCCGCCCATTATACTTCTGTTTATCCGTATTCATGGTCTGGATGAACAGAAGTATTACTTTTAAGACCTGAAGCTCGCGAGATCAGTTTGGTCTCACAAGGCTAATGTTCTCCCTCTTGCTGTATCAAAGTCTTACAGCTTTCTTCAGGGATGTATTCCAAATTTTGGATGAAGTATATCACATAATGAAGCATATTTATGGGGGAAAAAAAACGAACCGAACTGAAAACCGTGACCCTAAAACCGTGATACGAACCAAACTGTGAATTTTGTGAACCGCCCCAGCCCTAATTGACGTGCACATCAAGATAGTTGCATAGTTGTTTAAACTGTTTTATGAAGTTATAGTTTTCATTTAACACACAAAATACTGGCAGTGAATTTGTCTCACAGACTATCCCCTATCCCCAGGGGCGGTCCTACCCTCTATGGTGCCCTGGGCGAACACCTTATCTGGTCTTATCTTCAAACTGAAGGGATCCAGGCTTGCAACTTTTCATACAGGTGTTCCGCCGCCAGCATCGAAACTCATGCTTATGAGTCAGGCATCAAATCATGTTTAACTTGTTAGTCAAGCATCAAATCATGTTTGACAATTCCGCCACTGGCATCGAAACTCATGCATATTATTTATGGAATAATATTTAACTAACGTAGTTCCTGAAGATGACAGTGTAAACATACCAAACTAAAAGTACCCTTTACTTAGAAGCAGATAGGCATTTCTCATTGCGAAATAGCCCCATTTGCTTGGGAGTTGCTAGAACCTTTACCCCTTCTGGGGGACCTGATGGTTAGGCTATCTGTTATCAACAGATTACAAAACGAAAATGTATTTCAGTAAAGACTTTCAACTGTAACATTTTGTTTTCAACATTTTAACTCAACAGTTTATTCAAGTGAATTACCAAGCATTTGCTAGCATGCGGGAAAATGCAACTAGGCCTAAACAGAAAACAGAAAATGGTTTTCTTTTACATAGCCATTGTCTAAAGAAAAACTGAATGGAGATTAGCTCCTGTTTATATCAAGATAGAGACAGAAAAAATACATCTTTTTACTGAATTAATAGTCAAGAGACTCTCAGCCCAGACTCAAAAGTGTGAGATGCGTTGATGACAAGGGCATTGCCTCCCTGAAGCAGTGGGCACTAAGATTGGGAACACTTTACGGTAAGGGTACATGAATTATCATGAATTCATGCATGAAATCATTCATGATAAATTCATGATTCATGCATTACTTCATCTCTGAAAGTCAGAGTTATCAGGAATTAACATGAATTCATTGTTTGTCATTAATGACCTCCTGCTGAAATAGCACATGATCTTAAGTATTAGTTACTCTATACATATATATATATATTGAGATAAGTAATGTGTGTGTGTTGTGTAGGCCTATTTTATTTTTTTATCATTATTAATCAAGTCTTTACCCAGGAGGCAGGCATGCCACACTCAAAAACAGTTGGGGGCCATTCACACTGACGCGCTTTTTTCACCTCCAGATGGTCGGATTCAAATGTTATTATTACCTCCGCCATGTTTTCGCTGGCATGTGTGTGTGTCTGTATGTGTACAACATAATTCAAAAAAGTACAGCATGGATTTGGATGAAATTTTCGAACAACATGTGTATTGGGACAAGTAAGAATTGATTGAATTTTGGTGGCGATCCAGAACACCACATTGCTTTGGCAGAGGTCTGCGCTCTCTGATCGCTTTTCTAGTTCCTTTTGGAACGATGCGACTTCGCGTAGATGTGCGCTAGGTGAGAAAATTGCAAGCGACAAAAGGAACACAAGTGCTCAAAATTGAAAATGGTTTAACTTTTGTGGTCGTGTTTTCTTCAACAATGGGCTGTTGCCTAGCTGCCATAACTGCGAACTTTATTGTCAATCAAACTCTCCAAAAGTTAAAATTAAGAAATACAACTAAGATCTATAACTGTATTTAAGACATCACAACTCACAAGGACATAAAGTGCAATTGATATCAATATATCAGGCATGGTATAGATATCAGTAACATAAGAACAGGTAACATAACATAGACATTGTGAGCATACATTTTTAGACTGTAAGTGTTTTCAGAAGTCCTTGACTACTTCCACTACTTTAGAACACTACGCTTTTGGAGGTGAAAACTGCGCTCAGTCTGAAAGGCCCCTTAGGGTTCAGCTGCAGACAAAAGTAAATGTCATAGGCATTGTCAGGGTGTGGTGCTGCGCTTTCCTTTGGCTACCATTGCCTGCCCTTGACCGTGTTGTCAATGTTGTAGTTTTATCTCACGATACTGTCAGGGAGTCTATAGGACTGGATGTTTTTGGCTCCCTCTGGTGTTGCTCTATGTTTTTCGTTTCACATTTCGTTTTATTTCCCTCTTTCCTGTTGCATGGGGTCAGCCCTGTGTTCCCACAGCTCTATGTTCCCACATTACTAAGATTTTTTTTTTTTTAATTACACCCTGTTTCCCCACAGCAATATATTTTCCTATATTTGCATGTTCAGACTACCACAGGTAATATTGATCCAGTTAGCCCTTCTGTCCTGAAACTCTCTGAAACTGGAACTCAAACTGGACAGGAGCCACGCAGAATATGCATTATAAAAATGAAAATGGACCAAAACCGCTTATGCACCGCTCACGCTCAGGTTTTGGTCTGAATCGGCAGTCACCATAACAAATAAATAAGTAATCATATACTATAATCAAATAAAATCGGAGGTGACTAAAATAGCTTTTAGTGTCTTTACACCTACAAAAATATAACAAATAGCACGAAGTTCTTAAATTAAACCAATAGTAAGCCAGCAATACTCCTTATACAGCATACATGCAAAAGTGTGACACATTTTGTCATATGCAATTTAGTAGGCCTATTTCCAGTAGCCTTGTACTTGTAATCTCCATCATTTTAAAGGTGGGGGTATGTGATGCTTTCCTGGAGCACTTCTTATATTACTTAAAATGACATTCACACCTTGATAGCAAACAATTAATTAAATACTCCAACGCAAATTTGTTAGTCATGGAACGAGCAGGACAGGAAAAACAACATCCAATCATTTTAAGGAACCAGCAAAAATTATTGTATGGTGACCATTTTTCCCTCCCCTCTCCATTTGTTCCTATAGTCTGGAGGTGTGGCTTCAGGGGAAATCTGAAGACAGGGGATTGGACCTCTGAATTGTTTCTTTTCAAATGCCTAGATTTCTCAAATAATTTTTCCTGATCACATACCCCACCTTTAACAATCATCTTTGCAGGACAGGATCTTTCCAGTTTCATTGGCATTTGCTTTAGAGATGAGCTAAGCATTTGAAAGTCACATGCTTTTGCAGGCTACCCACTGTATTTTTCATTTTGTGGGATAACATTGTTTCACCAAACACTTTGCCCAGCCTCTGAAATAAACATAGGCTATGTAATATACTCTCACTGGTTGGTTCTTACAATGTTTTCAAAACAAAGTTGGCCAATTAAGTGCTGCCGAAAGCAAATTAATGATTTTGCCTTGTGTGCACAGCATGCCTACTTCCATCTCCAAAGCTTTTCTCATGATTTAATTATATTCTGACCATTGTGCATGGTGCAGTGTTACTGTGCTGAGGGCATGACTGTACCTGGGGATTCAATATAAAATACACATCTGCAGTTCAGGAGCGCAGCGCTGGCTACCGAAAAAAAGAGAGAAAGAAACGCTGCATGATGCATGTTTTGGAATCAAGCACAGTATGTGAAAAACAAAAAAAAAATTTCTCAGTGCTCCAGACCTCACAATTAAATTCCAGTCATTACCCTCCATTTCCCTCTTGTCGGCCACTGACAGGCTTGTAATGGGAAGGTGCAGAGCCCAAGGGTGTCCCCTGATTGATCACCCCCCAACTGCATTTAGTGTTTTAGAGGAGCTTGGCTGCTTTTCACCTGTCAGGGCCAATTGAAAGACAAAATCTGAGATGGCTTTGTTTTAATTTCCATCTCCTTTGCTCTGCACCCACCAAGATGAATACCGTGATGTCTTAGGATTTACAGCTGCTCTTTCATGTATTGCATCTAATAGGAGGTCAGAAGAAGTCAATCGAGTGAGTGACACAGAGAGAGAGAGAGAGAGAGAGAGAGAGAGAGAGAGAGAGAGAGAGAGAGAGAGAGAGAGAGAGAGAGAGCTCACACTGCTGCATTGCTTTGATGATGCATGGTTTTATTATTATTTATTCTGGGCAAACACTGCAGTGCTATGGAGAGACTGGAGTGTGAGGGATGCTAGATATGACCACCATACTCTCTATCAGTCCACAGCATTGCCATATTTGTGAATAGAGTATTGTCTGTTCCCCTTCTCTTTGCTGAACCAACACAAATCCTACCAGCTCAATTTTGATTCCTGTAGAAGTGAAATTCTGGGAAATGCTGACCAAACTGACATGAACAGGAGAGGGTTTTTATGTAATATAAAAACAATTGTCAAGACAATTGAGACAGTCTAGCTTCTATAAAGGACATAATACTCTCAACGTCATGCCATCTGATTTCTGTAGAAGTTCTGGATAATGATGTGCTGACCTAATAGGACATGTACAGAGAGGATTTTTAATGTAATCCAATGTCCTGGAGTACAGAATTCACAGTTGAAGGAGACTCAGGTCGTTAAATGTGGTCTGTTGAATGTTCAGCACAATGACCTTTTTTACGCTGGTGCTCACATTTAATGGCTGTTAATGGCCTGGAGCATATTCATGAGTGTGAGGAGGCCCGGTGAGGGTATATAGATGAGCTTATTATGGGATGGCTAATGCTGCTGCTGCCTCTGTGCCCACATCTGTGAGGTGTCACATCCCACCCTGACAATCTCTCCTTCAGCACACAGTCCCACAGGTAGAGCCTGTAAAGGATGTGGGAGGAATCCCTTTAAAATGATCAACACGGCTGCATAGCTTTTGTGTGTTTAAAGCAAACTGACTTCATACACAACAAAGGGGCTCAAATGAATGAACTCATTCAGGAGAGTCCTCCCATGTAGTCTAGTTCTAGGTTATGCACCACAGCGTCAGCAGCACCTGCCATCCAGCGTAGAGCACGATGGATAAAGAGACTCGTGCACATTTGTTGCCATGGAGCGACAGTGATTACCCAAAAACACTAAACAAATGTCCCCTGATAAGCACTGTTATGGCCATAAGTGACATTTAGCAGAGCAGAAGCCCATAGCGTTTTATCTTTTCCCCCCTAATAAAACTGTGTGTGACGGAGAGAAAGAGAGAGAGTATGAGACAGAGAAGGGAGGTTGGGTTTGTGTGCGTGTGTGTGTGTGTGTGTGTGTGGGGGGGGGGGGGGGTTGGTGTGTGTGTGTGTGTGTGTGTGTGTGTGTGTGTGTGTGTGTGTGTGTGTGGTCTGCCTGCCTGTCTTCTCTTCGCCCTCTCTCACCTCTCTCCCTCTGTCAGTTACACCCTTTTGCAGTTAGCGTTTGAAATTGAGGTAATTGCCTTTATCATCTTGCGAACAGCACTGTTTAGTTTCTGGCACCCATCCCCTTGGAGATGTTTGTCATTAGCAGTGTGATCAAATGGCTTTTAAATGGCTAATGTTGTATAAAAGGAAGCAGACAGTAAGGTAGCAAGCAGGACACCTGCACAGTGAACAGGCCCAGGGAAGCATTCCTCCCGCAGCCGGGAGGGGCTTAAATGAATCATTCCCCATGCTGTGTGAGTCACCACCACTAGGTCTCCTTCACTGAATAACCCAAACCACTTAATAGATATTGAAGAAAATGTATTTTGTTACATGCATAGGTCTTAGAGTGTTTGGTATGATGGCGGTAGATGAAATGTTTCCACTGAAATAGCATCCTCTGTGAATCAATATTTTATACCACCTCCTTTGAACGTGGTATGAATTTGTCTGCCATAGGAATGTTGAGTACTTTATATCTGTGTTCATGTAAAATATACTGTACAATTCACCCTTTCAAATCTTTCTTTTCAAATCCCACTCTCCCACACTTACTACATAGCTTACTCTTTTCAATTGCAGGTGAAAGCTTCAAGCTTTGAAGAATTACTGAGCATCCCCTCAAAGATTCAACCCATGAAACATGTATGATTTCACGTTGACTGTGCAGAAACTCGGTTTTATAAATCCTCAGAGTTTCGGTTACGTAAGCACAGTGAGGGTGTCCTGTTTTTAGTCCTATTGCAGTGAGATGGCAAACAGTAGGCCCAGGGTGCGATTTGTCGGGGGGAAGGCTCAGAAATCCCCACTTCTGGTTTTGGTATCCCTCCCTCTGCTTGAATAATTTTATCTCCGGTGGGGATAACATTTATCCCCCCTTGATATCTCATGACAGTATGCAAGCAATGTGATGTGACTAAAGAACATCTAGCGTGCATAAACAAGCTAATTATAAAATGTAAAAAATGCATCCTGTGTCCTGAATTGCGTGCGTGACAACTGGCGAACTTTGCCGCGAACTTCAGCCTATGCACAGGTGTTTTTTGTCTCACTGGAAAGACTAAAGCTTGGAAAACGAAAGGGAACTTCGTGATGTTATCACATTGCTTGAACAACTTTGTGCAAAGGAAAACGAACTGTTTGTCATAGGCATAATTTAAGTTTGATATGAAATGCGTGTATTGACGTATCAGGCAAAATATCCTTCTGAATCGCGGGGGATGACAATTTTTTTAGGTCATTCAGCCAGTAGTGAAAAATGACCAAGAAATGGCATAATCTAGGCAAAATGCTTCAACAATAGCCTACCTAAGGAATGCCTAGCTGGCCCTATTTGCATTGGCTATTTTTATGCTCAATGCCCTGGCTTTCCTCACATTTGCAAAAAACAAATTGTTTAGGTTACAGTCTCCAGCGCCCTATACCGCGCATACCGTTGGATCCAACGAATGACTTGGGTCAACACATCTCTGAGATATCAAAGTAATTTGGCTATTGTCGGCAACATTAAACAATGTAATCTGCAGCACTTTATTTAACTATTTAACACACAGTAAGCAGCAGGAGAGTTAAGTCTGAACGAGAAAGTTTTGTGAAAAATGTTGCTCGACACGCAGCAGTCACAGGAACTGCAGTAGACTTCAGGAGGCATCAGACACTGCGCTGTAACCCAGATAGGCTACAGCGGGGGGGCATTTTAGTGTCTAGTAATGACGTCACCAACGCAATGCCGTTTCAGAATCATCCCCCCCTCTGATTTTTTCATAAATCGCACCCTGAGTAGGCCTATATTTCAGCTTGGTGTTCAGGACTATAGCAGCACATTTTGTGTTTTGTTATGTGATGTCTGTCGTATTGCTTCACATCTTGCAGTTGTTGAGAAAAGAAGCATTCGCTCATTACAGAGTTTAGAAATTGCTGCAGAACTTTCTAGAAAGTGTCTGCATCCTACATTCTGAAAGATTAATCACCTATCATTCTGAATTATGAATGAATACTCATTAGTGAAAAAATCATGGAACAATTAGAAGAGTGATGCTTTTCATTATACTGTATATCTTGATTACAGTAATTTCCCGCATATAAGCCGCATTGTGTATAAGCCGCAGGACAGTGTTTTATGAAAGTTAAAAAAACAAAACCATATTAACACCATATTAACTGCCCCCCTGATTTAACCTCGAACCGGAAGAAATTTTGCAAAATCAATGTATAAGCCGCGGCTAATGGTCAGGAAATTACCGTACTATAATTTCCTTATTTTCCAAGACAATAAGATAGGCCTACATATTCCCACAATTTAGCAAAGAAAGGGCTTTTCAGTAGACTTAGGTTTTCCTCCAAACATCAGCAGAGATGGAGCAAGGAGGACCTGTCACCCATGTGATGCTGTATACATGCTATGACTTCATCCGTCCTAGCTTCATATAGTTGGAGATGGAGAAAGACCTGTCACCCATTTGATGCCTGCTATGACTTCATCCGCCCTATGCTTCATATAGTTGTTTTTTTCCCTGTGTGTTGTATTGCCAGTGACCTTTGCAGGATGATGGGATATAAACGCTTCCTCACACCCACTTTCCTCCCCATTTGTCTAAGATGAGTCCAGGCTTGAGGCAGCAGGGATACATCACCAGCGATGGTACACAGGGGAGGCACTCGAGGAAAATCTACTGAATGTCTAGTGTGGTGGTTTTTCTAATTTGTATGGTCAAAATGGTATCAAGAAGAATTGGAATATGTTCACAATATTGTCAGCAGGAGAGGCAAAGTGAGTGTGCTTCTTGCTATGTGTGTGTGCTCCTTGTTCTGTGCCAATTCTAAAACGACAGGGGCCCCTCTGAAATATGTCAACTGTCATGTGCAGACAATGTTCAACTCTTCAGAGAACAGTAAGACCAGTTATGTTTGCAGATGCAGCCGGATACAAGAACAAGTATCTGGGAAGTGGCCACCGGATAACCCGGTCAGAGAGAGACGGAAGACTTAGATGTGGGCAATTCAGGGGCATAAGGGTTGCAGACAGAGAGGGGTCCAGGGATGACAAATTAAGGGGAAACTCAGGGGACAGTCAGGGAATACAGAAGGTACTCTCATGAAGCACTTGCACGTGCATATGCGTCCCACTTAATCACACTTATGTTAACAAAGATCCCCTTAACCGCAAACCTGCTTAGACAGGCTAAAGCTATCCAGCTGCATCTCCTTAATATGGATTTACGATACCTCTGGCACCTCTGACCTCCCAGGATGTACCTCTCTGAGACCAGGATTTATGCACAAGGGAAAACCCCAGCTCAAGGGGAAAGCGACAGTGTCAGAACAATGAACAGACTAATAAATGGACAATAGTTGGTGTGTTAAACTAATAAATGGACAGTAGTGTCTTAACAATTTGAGTAAAGGGGATGACCCATGATAAAACTAAAGTTTGATTGGACATATGGAAATTAGGTCCTGGAATAAAAGGACATGCAAACACGAGAGAAATTGGGAAAGCACAAGGGAAAGCAAAAGACATCATGGGAAAGCAAGGAACATCTTATGGAGAAGCTCGAGGAAACATCTATGGGCGAAACCCGAGGGAATAGCCCAAGGGAAACATGTCTTGTGACTTGGACTGAACACTATCGCTTCCCCCAGTAGCATTGTATACCGGTTAATGTTACTGTAAAATAAAGTCATTTTCGGCATTAAGTCCTAGTGTGGACTTTGGTTACTTTGAAGACAGAAAGCTGAGAAAAAACACATCATAATTGGCGACCACGAAGGGACTGGAAAAAGGCTCGCAACTGGAAACCATCTCCATCCTGCCCGCCCATCGACCAGCCTACCCGTGCAGCAAAAAACCAGTCGACAATGTGAGTCAAAATTTGACCATTGCTGCGCAGATAGTCTAAGAGGGGAGAGGGCAAAACTAAGCAGAGCCTCCAGCAGAAGAACTCTAACTTTCTGTAAAGAAGTGCCGAGATTGGCTTTATGATTATGTCCAAGTCAAGTATGAATGTAGGTAGTGTGAGAGCAGGGAAATTATGTATAGTCTATAATCAATGGTTTTGAATAAAGGTGGGACAGGACTGATAGTATATGTATAGTCTATAGCAATGATAGTATATGTATAGTCTATAACCTAGTCCATGATCGTATTTTCTATTTTTATCGTATTTTCTATTTTTATATCTTTATCTTTTTATAAGTTTGGACAGGACTGATAGTATATGTATAGTCTATAGCAATGATAGTATATGTATAGTCTATAACCTGGTCCATGATCGTATTTTCTACTTTTTATCTTTTTATATCGTATTTTCTATTCTTATCTTTTTATATCGTATTTTCCATTTTTATCTTTTTATAAGTTCGGACAGGACTGATAGTATATGTATAGTCTATAGCAATGATAGTATATGTATAGTCTATAACCTGGTCCATGATCGTATTTTCTACTTTTTATCTTTTTATATCGTATTTTCCATTTTTATATTCTTGTCTTTTTATATCGTATTTTCCATTTTTATCTTTTTATAAGTTCGGACAGGACTGATAGTATATGTATAGTCTATAGCAATGATAGTATATGTATAGTCTATAACCTGGTCCATGATCGTATTTTCTACTTTTTATCTTTTTATATCGTATTTTCTATTTTTATCTTTTTATAAATTCGGACAGGACTGATAGTATATGTATAGTCTATAGCAATGATAGTATATGTATAGTCTATAACCTGGTCCATGATCGTATTTTCTACTTTTTATCTTTTTATATCGTATTTTCTATTTTTATCTTTTTATAAATTCGGACAGGACTGATAGTATATGTATAGTCTATAGCAATGATAGTATATGTATAGTCTATAACCTGGTCCATGATCGTATTTTCTACTTTTTATCTTTTTATATCGTATTTTCTATTCTTATCTTTTTATATCGTATTTTCCATTTTTATCTTTTTATAAGTTCGGACAGGACTGATAGTATATGTATAGTCTATAGCAATGATAGTATATGTATAGTCTATAACCTGGTCCATGATCGTATTTTCTACTTTTTATCTTTTTATATCGTATTTTCCATTTTTATATTCTTGTCTTTTTATATCGTATTTTCCATTTTTATCTTTTTATAAGTTCGGACAGGACTGATAGTATATGTATAGTCTATAGCAATGATAGTATATGTATAGTCTATAACCTGGTCCATGATCGTGTTTTCTACTTTTTATCTTTTTATATCGTATTTTCTATTTTTATCTTTTTATAAGTTCGGACAGGACTGATAGTATATGTATAGTCTATAGCAATGATTTTGAATAAAAGGTCGGACAGGACTGATAGTATATGTATAGTCTATATCTATTTTGAATAAAAGATCGGATAGTCTGATAGTATAAATCTATAGCCTAGTCCATGATTCTGAAATTCAAATAGACTGATAGTATATGTATAGTCTATAACCTAGTCCATGATTCTGAAATTCAAATAGACTGATAGTATATGTATAGTCTATAACCTAGTCCATGATTCTGAAATTCACACGTTTTTTTTTTTTTTACAAAAATGATGTCAATGTTGAACAGCTGTTTAATGTTTGTTTGGTGTCTGTTTAGTATTTGTTAATGTCTGTTTAGTGTTGGTTTATGGTATGAAAGGATTGCGAAAGAGTAATCTATGTTTAATTAAAGAATGAAACTTGGACCTGTGGCCTGAAAATACATTTCGGCTACATCCTGTGCTGTGCTGTCAAAGACTCAGCTGTAGGAAGCGAGTGACAGATTGGCAGCAAACTGATATAATATTATACAAAACGAGAGTGGTTGTGTCAATTTTTGGAATAGGCCTAATGGTTTGGAGGTCTTAAGACACGCTGATAAAGTTTGGTGTAATTTAGTTTGTCACCTTGTCCAGTTTAAGTAGTTGGTTATTGATCTTGGGTTAGGTATAAAGTTTTGCTGTGGTTACAAGTTAGAAAACATAGTTAAAGGTAGGCCTATTTGGGTCTGTGTGAAGACGGTGAGAGTTTAAGAATCATATAGCCAAACCAGCAAAGTGTGATGATTTTGGGGTTTTTGGGGTCATGGGTTTAAGGATTAATGCAGGAAAAATGATTCTTAGTCTGGACATAGCGTAGCTCATCTCACTAATTGTGTTGGTAGGCATAACTGATTTTTCAGATTTTTAGGCTTAATTAAATTGTGCGAATTTCTTCTTAGTCATAATCTAAGGTGAAAATTAATTATATTACATGTTGAGGAGTACACCCTGAAATGTAGCCTATGTGGTGCATTGAGAGAGAGATCAGACCAAGTGCCAGGGTGCGTGCATTGAGAGAGAGGTCAGACCAAGCACAGAGACCAAGCGCAAGGGTGGGGGCTGAAGGCCCACTGTGCACAGAGCCCATAGAGCCTGGTAGGCTAGACTGTTGACGTTGGAGTTTCCTCTGGCGTTTGTAGTGGCTCGTGGTCTCTTACATTTACATTTGTGCATTTGGCGGACGCTTTTATTCAAGGCGACTTATAAAAGAAGGATAACAGTCAAGCTGCAACACAATACAAGTAAATGCCTACTGGGAATGCCATTTGCTAATAGGAGAGCAAGTGCAAGAGTTTAGAAGTACTTGATCAGCGCATTCCAAGTAATTTAAGGAACTAAGACAAGAGATACTTTTGAAAGAGCTGGGTCTTCAAGGGTCTCTTGAAAGTAGATAGAGTGCCTGTTGTTCTAATAGTCTTGGGAAGACTATTCCACAAGTTAGGCGGTATATTGCATTACTGTGTTCATAAGCATTGAATAAGATGTGTCATATTTGTGTCATATTGAATAAAAACAACAAGATTTGACAAAGGAATATTAGGCTACCAGTTTATAGGTTATTGTTGGTTTAGTTGGATTGTGAGTTGGAATGATTGATTGACTGCCTACTGAAAAGAGGAATTTGAGATGATGGATGGTTTTATTGGGAGGCTGAGGAATATTGAATAATGGCTGAATGAT
>JAODXP020004344.1:37500-38882 GCA_027497455.2 Sardinella longiceps | reverse complement strand
GGGGCTGTTAAGCATAAGAATTGTGCACAAAATGAAAGAAGCATGAAAATTTCAGGGTTTGTTCTTGATGACATAAGCTTTGATTTAAGATGTGGAGGCCTTCTCAGTTTGACCCCTGGGGTCAGCTAGAGGTCATTGACCTCCGGTACATGATATTTCTATGCCTGGTATTAAAAACAGGTGTATTTTAGGATGGAAATTTGATAGACCTATGTATTTCTGTGTGTATGATCATAAGAAACTAATTTCTGATAAGTTCAACACCCCCAGAGGTCAATAATGGTCACTTAGAGGTCAAAGGTCAAGGCCGATTGAAAAAAACACCACATTTCAGTAATCCTAAATATAAACTTCCCTTTCTGTCAGTCTGATCACAAGAAAATCATTTCTGATGAGTCCAACGCCCCCAGAGGTCAATGATGGTCACTTAGAGGTCAAAGGTCAAGGTTGATTGAAAAACAAATAAACCACATTTCAGTAATCCTAAATACAAAGTTCCTTTTCTGTGAGTCTGATCATAAGAACTCATTTCTGATAAGACCAACAACACTCCCCCATCACCCACCCACCATCAATGGTCGCTCAGATGTCAAAGGTCAAGGTCGCTTGGGAAAAAAAGAACTTTATTCTAAATGCAAACGTACAGCTCCATTGTATTTCATTAAGCAATTGAAGGTAAGTAGTGTTGATACTGTTCTTGAAGCATGAAACTTCCAAAGGTTTGTTTTTGAAGCTGCAAACTTTTAGCCTGGTTTGCGCACTGTTCATAAATGAAGTGTGGTCTGGCAAAGATGCCATTAATGTGGTGTGGTGAACTATCTCACCAGGGTCCCTGAAAAACTTACAGTACTTTCTTTTTACATTGACATGTAAGTGGTTTAACTGACAACAACCCCCCTTTGAACCTTAAACTTGGCCTAAAGTGGAGGCATTCTCAACTTGGAGGCACACTCAGCTTGCATTAAAAAAAGGTTTACCTTTGGATTGAAATGTGATAGAAATGTAAAGTACATGTGTATTTCAATGTTTATGAGCATATGGAACTCATTTAGTTAGTTAGTTAGTTAGTTGGTTTATTGTCCCTTGAGGGAAATTTGTTTTCACAGTTTCCTTTCTGTATTGATGTTACATACAGTAAACATATAGTATACACATATACATAAGCATATAAGACAAGAACACATTTGTATCAGGGGATGTACATAAGTACAAAGGACATGCACAAAAGACAAACACATTTGTATAGGTTGGTATAGGCACAGGGAAAGAGCATGAGTGATGGTGGCATTGCATTTAGTGGGGGTTGGAAAACATGGGGAGGAACATACTTAGCACACCCATTACGCACATGATTTTTGTTTAGGATGGAGATGGCTGAGTCT
>JAODXP020004344.1:15000-22500 GCA_027497455.2 Sardinella longiceps | reverse complement strand
GCCATCAGCGTAATCCATCTGCAGACTACCCCGAGCAGAAGCCTTTTAAAGCCTCACCAAATTACAGTGCATGTCTGTGTGCCTCCATCGCATCACGGCCCTGACACACACACACACACACACACACACACACACACACACACACACTCATGAAAACGCACACACATGATGAAAACTCACTTACATGCGCCCACACACACACACACACACACACACACACACACACACACACACACACACACACACACACACACACACACACACACACACACACACACACACACACAGACACCAAAGCAGCCTGCTGTAATTGATTCACAAAACTCTTTAGACACAGCAGGCCTGTATTCACATTTGCATGATAATGATGGAGAGGAGTTCTTAGGCTACTAGAGAACAGGGAGAGGAGAGGAGAGGAGGAGAGGAGGAAGAGAGGAAGAGAGGAAAGGAAGAAAGGAGGGCAGAGAAGAGAGGAAGAGAAGAGGAGGAGAAAGAGAAGCAGAAGAGAGGAGAGAGGAGAGGAGCAAGGAGTAGGGAGAGGAGAGGAGGAAGGGAAAGAGAGGAAGAGAGGAAAGGAAGAAAGGAGGGCAGAGAAGAGAGGGAAGAGAAGAGAGGAGGAAAGAGAAGCAGAAGAGAGAGAGAGAAGAGGAAAGGACTAGAAAGAGGAAAAAAGAGGAGGAGAGGAAAGGAGAGGAAAGGAATAAAGGAGGGCAGAGGAGAGGAGAGGAGGAGAAGAGAGAAGTGGAAGGGAGGAGAGAAGAGCAAAGGAGTATAGAGAGAGAGATTAGAGGAGAAGAAGATGAGAAGAGAGGAGAGGAGGAGATGAGAGGTGAGGCAAGAAGAGGAAACAAGAAAGGGAGAGAGGAGACAAGAAGAAAAGAAGAGAAGAGAAAAACAGAAGGGAGATAGGAGCGGAGAAGATAAAAACAGAGGGAGATAGGAGAGGAGAAGAGAGGAGAGGAAAACAGAGGGAGATAGGAGAGGAGAAGAGAGGAGAGAGGGAGATAGGAGAGGAGAGGAGAAGAGAGGAGATAACTGGAAAGGAGAGAAAGAGGAAAGGATAACAGAGAGGAGGAGCCAAGAGCGAAGTGTGTGTGGGTTTGTATAGGTGCACGTGTGTGTGTGTGTGTGTGTGTGTGTGTGTGTGTGTGTGTGTGTGTGTGTGTGTGTGTGTGTGTGTGTGTACATGTACAGTAGGTGTGCGTGTTCATGTGTGTGTCTCCATGTACATAAGGGTGTGTTTGTGAAAGCTCCAACAGCTCCAACGCACACGCATGCACGACGCACGACACGCACGCACGCACGCACGCACGCACGCACGCACGCACGCACGCACGCACACACACACACAGACAGACAGACAGACAGGCAGACACACACACACACACACACACTTAGGGACATACTTATTGGGCACAACCATCCATGCCTCAGGCATGATGGATCCTGAGTTCAGGATGGCATATCTACTTGTGTCACTGTCAATCAATATCAGCTGATAGATGGTCTGTGTGTGTGTGTGTGTGTGTGTGTGTGTGTGTGTGTGTGTGTGTGTGTGTGTGTGTGTGTGTGTGTGTGTGTGTGTGTGAACAAGCTACTGCTGAACAAGCTGTGTGTGTTATCTTGATGGCTTCAGCTGAAAAATTCTCTCAGGAGGTTATACATACACAGTATTTCTGCGGGTGAAATTCTCGAGCTTGCGATATACACATTTATGTGTGTGTGTGCGTGTGTGTGTGTGTGTGTGTGTGTGCTCGGGCAATGGCGGACGGAGGCCCGATGCCGGCCAGCAGAAAAAACAGAAACATTTTCACCCGTTGTGACAGCTGTCGATGATGTAGAAAAGGACTAATGCTATAACATTTAAGGACAGTTCCTGTCCTTTGAGGATGCTGAAAAACTTATACATGCATTTGTTACCTCCAGACTCGACTACTGCAATGCTCTGTTCTCAGGGTGCAGTAACACCTGCATTAAAAGTCTACAGCTAATCCAAAATGCAGCAGCTAGAACACTCACTAGAACTAAGAAATATGAACATATTTCTCCCATTCTAGCATCTCTACACTGGCTTCCTGTCAAAAGTCGAATTGACTTCAAAATCCTTCTCATGACGTATAAGGCACTTAATGGCTTAGCTCCTGCATATATTACAGATTTACTTGTTCCATACCATCCAGCAAGACCTCTGAGATCTCAAAATGCTGGCCTCCTTGAAAAAGTGACCATATCTAAAACTACAATTGGGGGAAGAGCTTTTGCCTATCGGAGCACCTCTTCTATGGAATTCTATTCCTCCCTACATTCGCTGAAGCGAACACTCTCAATACCTTTAAGTCTAGACTTAAAACCTTCCTTTTTGACATTTCCTATAATTAGGAGTGGGCCATGGCATATCACCACTCCTCTTGGGCTTTCTTGGGAGGGCTACCTCTGCTGTTTTTCCAAGGCGGCCACTCACCACCCCCTTCTGGGTTGGTGAGATGCCATGTACCATACCTTAGTTATGCTGCGATAGCCTAGTGCTGCCACCTTCTGCACACTTGCCATCCTGTACAACCCTCTTTCTCCTCTCTCTCTCTCTCTCCCTCTCCTCACTCTAGCTAGATTATATGACACATATCATGAAGTGATATCCTCCTAGATTGGCCTAATCCTCTTGTTTCTGTTTCTCTTTGTTTCTCTTGCCTCCTCTGCCCCGACGCACTGGCTGAGTGATGAACCTCCCGTACCTCCCTGCCACCAACCCTACCCCACTACGGATGCTGACCAACCTCCCCGGAGCCACACACCATGACCATCCCCCCTTTTCTCTGAGGCCCGTGATGGAACTGGCCTGATGGCCCCCTGATGACCACTACTTAGATGGCGACCAACACCCAATGAACTCTGATCCCACTCCAAATACTGACTAATCCCACACTCCAACTACTGACTCCATCCCTTGGCCCTGACTGTCGCACAAACTATGTGTATATCATCTCTGACTACATTCAGTACTCATACTGTTTTGTGTTAACCATGGTCAATCTATGCATCAGACTTTACGGATACTTTATTAGGCCCCAGGCAGGTAGGCTGAGTCCATGAGGCGTGGATCTGCCCAAGGTTTCTTCCTACATAACAAACTATTTACAAAGCGAGGGAGTTTTTCCTTGCCCCTGATTCTCATGGATGCTTCCCGTACTGTCTGTAAAGCGCCGCGAGACAATGTACTGTATTTGTGCGCTCTACAAATAAAATTGAATTGAATTGAATTGAATGATGGGTTTAATGATAACGCTCATCTCTTTCCCCAGAGCACTTTATGGATGGATGCTGGTAATGCGGTATAAATGTCTATCTGTCAATCCAAATGAAGAACTAAAATGTGTGTGTGTGTGTGTGTGTGTGTGTGTGTGCGTGTGTGTGTGTGTTTGTGTGTGTATCTATGTGTGTTAGTGGGTACTGTACGTGTGTGTATGTGTGTGTGTGTGTGTAGCGGTATGTGTGTTATTGTTAGGCACATTGTAGGGTGATTGAATGGCTTGTTCACTAGTATCATTAATTAGTAGGTAATTGAGTGTCTGAAAAAGTCTGTAGAGTTGGACTTTGAGAAATGTGTGTGTGTGTGTGTGTGTGTGTGTGTGTGTGTGTGTGTGTGTGTGTGTGTGTGTGTGTGTCTATGGGAGGGGGGGCTTTAGCACAAGAAGCCCCACATTTCATCAAGAAACGTTCTAATTCCGATCTAGTCTGGGGTAAATGATGACTTACTTCCCAAATGCAGTCCTTTCTCTTGTGTGTTTACTCTCTTTCACTAACCTCCTTCTTTCTCTGTCTCTCCCTTTCTCTCTCTCTCTCTCTCTTTTCTCTCTCTCACCATCCTCTCTTTCCCTATGTCTCTCTCTCTTTCTCTCTTTCACCAACCTCCCTCTTTCTCTCGCTTTTCTATCTCTCTATCTCTCTCTCTCCTCTCTTTCACCCTCCTCCCTCTCTGTGTGTCTATCTCTCACTCATGTGTTCTCCTTTGTCTCAGTTTTGCTTTTTCTGTTCCCTCTTTCCTTTATTTCTTTTTCTTTATTCCTTTCTTTATTTTCTTCTTGTTCTCTTCCTCTTTCTCCATATATATGTCAATATTTATCTCTCCTCTCCTTCATCCCCCCTTCATCTTCTCTATCTTTCTGTTATTCCTCTCCTTTCTTCCCAGCACCCTCTTTCTCTTTCTCTTTTGCTCCTTCATGTTTCTCTCTTTCTTTCCCTCTTTTCATCTCTCTGCTACCCCTCTCGTCTCTCTCTCCCACACACACACTCTGTGTCTGTCTTCCTCTTCTCTCAAGCATTCTCTCCTCCCTCTCTCTCTCTCTCTCTCTCTCTCTCTCGTTCTGTCTCCCCCTCTCTCTCTCTCTCTGTTCCCCCATCATTCCCCTTCTTTAACACACTGACTCTCTCTCTCTCTCTCTCTCTCTCTCTCTCTCTCTCTCTCTCTCTCTCTCTCTCTCTCTCTCTGTCTGTCTGTCTGTCTGTCTGTGGCACAGGGAAGTGCTGAGTGAGGGAGGTTGGTGAAGGTGAGAGGCAGTCATCCAGAAAGCACAATTAAATCACAGGCACTCGCACACACACACACACACACACACACACACACACACACACACACACACACACACACACACACACACACACACACGGGCACTCGCTCGGCTCTGCCAATGGCTGCAACCCCCTGGGTGGAGCTGATAAAGAAACTTCTCTCTCTCTCTCTCTCTCTCTCAAACACACACACACACACACACACACACACACACACACACACAGCGTGATTACGTGTGAACAAAATAATAACGCACACAGATATAACTTGGAAGGCTTACTCAACTGTAAAGCACTCACAGACAGACAGACAGACAGACAGAAAGACGAGAGAGAGAGAGAGAGAGAGAGAGAGAGAGAGAGAGAGAGAGAGAGAGAGAGAGAGATGTGGCTTTGGAAGGATTTAGGATTCTTACCCTGGGGTGTGTGTGTGTGTGTGTGTGTGTGTGTGTGTGTGTGTGTGTGTGTATGTGTGTACAGTATATGTGCATGCATGTGTACTGTATGTGTGTGTATACAGTATATGTAGTGTGTGTGTGTGTGTGTGTGTGTGTGTGTGTGTGTGTGCGTGTGTGCGTGCGTGTGTGTGTGTGTGTGTGTGTTTGAGAACAGTGTGTTCAAGGCTTAAGCCCATGATAAGCATCGGGTAGTGTCTGAAAGTAACACAGAAGCTGTAGCCATAATGAAATTTTGAATCAGCCACACACACACACACACACACACACACACACACACACACACACACACACACACACACACACACACACACACACACAGTCACAAAACAGGCACAGGTGAATTCCTTTTCCATAAAAGTGTCAGAGTCTATTTCTAGATACTTAGTGATGAGTCAGATGATCAAAAGTTATTCACCTTAGCATCACTAAACATCTGTACTTTAAAAATTGGCCTCACACTTCACAGCATGCTATTCATTTAATTTAAACAAATTATGGTTGCAAGCTGTTGTGTAAGGCTAGATTTATGGGAGCAATATTGGACAGCATCTGGTTGCAGTGTTACTGATGTATTTAGTGATGTTTTTTAGGTGCTTACCAATATAGTTTATGTGAAAAAGCTTAAATTGCTAACAGTGTAGCATCTGTCCCCGTTTATATCAATTATGTGCAAGACCAGTAGCTTGGCATTTCATTGAAATGTATAGTCTGGCATCGAGGGATAGACCTCCTCATAGAACTCCATCGTGGGTGGAACGGCTGTTATCTTTCAAACTACTTCTGGACGCAACAGGATAGCCTATGTCCAATCGGAGGAACAAACAAGATGTAAACACCAATTCAAAAGACCGTTGTGTTCAGCGAAGCCCACCCTAAACACATCGCCAATGGCGTCATCCAGTCAAATTCCCTATGGCTTGCTAGATGTACAGGCTGAGCAAATTCATTTGCCGCCACTAGGGTACATCTAGATTTCTAGGCTAAAAGACCAGAGCAACATTTGTGTTACTCTTTACATGTGCTTTGTGGACTTTTTTTGTACATAAAAAAAAAACATCTAAAAACAACAACAGAATGTGAAATAACTTTACTTCTGATGTCAGTATTATTTTTTTATTTTTTAAGAAAATCAATTCTGTAACTGTATTTTTGCTTCTATGCTTTTATATTTGTACAGCACATTCACATTCCATTGTGTTTGAAATAGCTATACAAATACAATTGCTTTGCCTTGCCTTGCCTTGCCTAAAGTTAGCATGCAAGCCAACAACTGCCAGAGTAGTTCTCTTAGAATGTCACATTCTAACATTTAACATGTTGCATTCTAGCACATGTAACATTCTAACAAGTGTGGCCACTGTGTTCCATAGAGTAAATGTAACCTGTGTCGTCCTGCGTGGCACAGTCCTGGATATACTAACACCTGCTGTAACAGCACTATGGCAGTCCAGCTAGCGAGTGAGCTAACGCCCTACAGTAGGCCAGGGCAGGGCTGGTTCTAGGCATAGACAAACGAGGCGGTCGCTTAGGGCACCAAATATCAGGGGGGCATCACAATACATTTCTTACTTTATTTCTTCAGTTTTTCTCTTATATTTTCAGAAAAGGGGGGGGCAAAACTCAAAACTGGCCTAGGGCACCAAAAAGCCTAGAACCGGCCCTGGGCCTAGGGTGCAAGTTTCACTCACTAGCACTGCTCTTAAAATAGGCAGGAGGAAGGTGTACTAACCTACGCACTACTGTGCATGATGTGTGCAATGCAAGCTGAAGGCTGTGTTCAAGACAACGTAAAGTACAGTAAGCCTATCTCACGAAACATTTCACATTTCAGCAGTTCCTTTCTTTACAAAGTTTTGCATGGGTAGGCCTAAGCTTTTGCACCCAAATAAGGACACTGTGTCTGTGAATCCCTTATGGTTATGTAAGGCATGATGTAGCCAAATCCCCTGCAAACACAAGCCTGTTAGCATGCAGGCTTCCATTGCTACGCGATTAGCACTGTATACGCCAGCTCACATGCTAGCTATTGTTGCTCACCAATTAACATAGGCCAATTAGCATCCTAGCTACCATTCCTCAGCAATTACCATGGGCCAATTAGCATGCTAGCTTCCATTGCTATGTAGTAATTAGTACCAGAGAGGGTTGAAGCGGAGCCCGTTTACGGCGAGCCATGGCACTCCTATTAACGCCATTCAACCTGCAATTCCAATTGCAAATCCCCCAGGGGGCGATCGCGAGTCAGTGGAAACTGAGTGGAAAATCAATGGGCACCTATGAGGTATAGGGCTAAATGTATAATTTTCACATATTTAGGGACAACATATCACAGATTGCATTTTATTTTAAGCAACTTTGACATGGATTTCAATCAAAATGAAATATATTTAATACATATGACCATTACGTTTTTCATCTTTGAGCTGTTTTTTCCCCTGACTCACTAGCATTCTGCTACTCTATTCTGGTGAATGGC
>JAODXP020004343.1:12500-15000 GCA_027497455.2 Sardinella longiceps | reverse complement strand
GTAGTTTGTGGTGGAGTGTCCAGTGGTCAGTGCTGTAGTTTGTGGTGGAGTGTCCAGTAGTCAGTGCTGTAGTTTGTGGTGGAGTGTCAGTAGTCCTGTAGTTTGTGGTGGAGTGTCCAGTAGTCCTGTAGTTTGTGGTGGAGTGTCCAGTGGTCAGTGCTGTAGTTGTGGTGGAGTGTCCAGTGGTCTGAGTTTGTGGTGGAGTGTCCAGTGGTCAGTGCTGTAGTTTGTGTGTCCAGTGGTCAGTGCTGTAGTTTGTGGTGGAGTGTCCAGTGGTCAGTGCTGTAGTTTGTGGTGGAGTGTCCAGTAGTCAGTGCTGTAGTTTGTGGTGGAGTGTCCAGTAGTCAGTCCAGTTGGCTGATCTGATCGTGTTCTGTCATGGAGGACTTAGTCTCCCGTTTGAGCAGCAACTAAGCCGCCTGCAAAAGCAAGTGTGAAGAATTACTGTGTTTCAGCACAGCGATGTGTGTGTGTGTGTATGTGTGTGTGTGTTTGTGTGTGTGTGTGTGAGTGAGTGTGCGTGTGTGTGTGTGTGTGTGTGTGTGTGTGTGTGTGTGAGTGAGTGTGCGTGTGTGTGTGTCTGTGTGTGAGTGAGAGTGTGTGTGTGTGTGTGTGGAGAATTACTGCTTCTGCAGGTGGAGTCCTGATTGGTCCAGAGCACATTTACACACACACACTCACAGACACACACACACATTTGGACCCCGGCCGCCACACAAACTCTCCTATGAATAATTAATGTGTTGCTTTTGTTTCTGACAACAGAAAATATGAGTGATGATTTGGTGCCGTTATTGTATAATGAATAGACTGAAGCTTTATTCCGCATCAACTTCTTTACTAATGGTTAAAGCGGAACTCATGCATAAATCACTGCAGAGGCTCATGGGTACACACACACACACACACACACACACACACACACACACTTTTAGCTAGCATACACCACTGGGCTTATGGGTATAGTAGTCTACTGCTACACTTCCTCCTTTTAGCTAGCATACACCACTGGGCTTATGGGTATAGTAGTCTACCGCTACACTTCCTCCTTTTAGCTAGCATACATCACTGGGCTTATGGGTACTGTAGTCTACCGCTACACTTCCTCCTTTTAGCTAGCATACATCACTGGGCTTATGGGTATAGTATTCTACCGCTACACGTCCTCCTTTTAGCTAGCATACATCACTGGGCTTATGGGTATAGTAGTCTACCGCTACACTTCCGCCTTTTAGCTAGCATACACCACTGGGCTTATGGGTATAGTAGTCTACCGCTACACTTCCTCCTTTTAGCTAGCATACACCACTGGGCTTATGGGTATAGTAGTCTACCGCTACACTTCCTCCTTTTAGCTAGCATACACCACTGGGCTTATGGGTATAGTAGTCTACCGCTACACTTCCGCCTTTTTAGCTAGCATACATCACTTATCCTCCTTTTAGCTAGCATACACCACTGGGCTTATGGGTCCAGTCTCTGCTAAATCACTGCTAATAAACAGAGCAATCATGAATTCACTACCAAACTTTACTCAAATGCTTCTATGGTGCTGTCCCGTGTACAATCCATTTCTGGGAACGTTTGTGTCACACATAGTTTGAGATACTTTGCATATTTTCATAACTTTGGGGTGTGTTCAAGCAGCTCTGTGAACAGGGTAATTTGGGGTGTGTTCAGGCAGCTGTGTAAACAGGGTAATTTGGGGTGTGTTTGAGCAGCTTTGTAAACAGCGTAATTTGGGGTGTGTTCAGGCAGCTGTGTAAACAGGGTAATTTGGGGTGTGTTCGAGCAGCTTTGTAAACAGCGTAATTTGGGGTGTGTTCAGGCAGCTGTGTAAACAGGGTAATTTGGGGTGTGTTCAGGCAGCTTTGTTAACAGGGTAATTTGGGGTGTGTTCAGGCAGCTTTGTTAACAGGGTCTTTGCTAATTTGCCCTGTGTATCGACTAACAGACAAGGCACAGGCCAGACAACACAAGACAGAGCAGAAGTAGAGTAGAGCTGCACTACAGCAGCGGCTAAAATAATTCCATAGGAGGAGCTGGAGGAGGAGAATGTTTAAATGTTTACATTAGGAGCTGGAGGAGGAGAATGTTTAAATGTTTACATTAGGAGCTGGAGAAGAATGTTTAGATGTTTACATACGGAGCTGGAGGAGAAGAATGTTTAAATGTTTACATTAGAAGCTGGAGGAGGAGAATGTTTAAATTAGGAGCTGGAGGAGAAGAATGCTTAAATGTTTAAATTAGGAGCTGGAGGAGAAGAATGTTTAAATGTTTAAATTAGGAGCTGGAGGAGGAGAATGTTTAAATTAGGAGCTGGAGGAGAAGAATGCTTAAATGTTTAAATTAGGAGCTGGAGGAGAAGAATGTTTAAATGTTTAAATTAGGAGCTGGAGGAGAAGAATGTTTAAATGTTTAAATTAGGAGCTGGAGGAGAAGAATGTTTAAATGTTTAAATTAGGAGCTGGAGGAGGAGAATGTTTAAATGTTTACATTA
>JAODXP020004342.1:35000-39365 GCA_027497455.2 Sardinella longiceps | reverse complement strand
CAGGGTAGCCGCGGGGTCTTAAAAGTCTTAAAAAAGTCTTAAATTAAATGTTCCAAAATTAAGGCCTTAAAAAGTCTTAAATTCCGTTGCAAAGTCTTAATTTTCAAAATTAAAGTCTTAAATATCATAAATGTACTACTTTCATAGTCAACCTTAATGCAGCGTCATAGAACTTCTCATTTTTTGGAGTAGCCTATTTGCAAACTTTGTGCCGACAGTCATTTTAAACAGGCTTCGGCGCTACCAGTGAGCCAACCTGTGAGCGCCTAGCATGCTGTATTCGCGTCATTGTATCAAGTGAAAACACGCTGGCAGCAGCAGCCCCCTCCTTCCCTCTATCTGTCTTGAGTGCGTCAGGTTATCAGCCTCATTGGGAAGGTAAACGGTCTTGGTGGGATATGAAAAACTGAGATTATGAATGAAGTTAGTAATAATGGTAGTAGCTAAACGATAATCTGTAAGATATTTGCCAGCTAGCTTGTGTTTGCTAGTCAATGTTATTTCAGTTGGAAAAGTTGACCGTGTTTTCGTCAAGCGTCCTTTTTTTTTTGACTCATCAAGAGCACACTGCAGTTTATGCGTGGTGGCTGCATGGTTTATTATGCCATACAGGCTATCACGCAAATTCAATGAAAGTAGCCTACAACTAAATTAGCAAATTGGATTAATCCAGATATTTGCCTGTTAATACAAAATGCATCCTTGATATTGATAAATGCAACCAAAACTGAATTCCAAAAGATAAAACAACATTGCTGTAGCATTTGGCTATGGGCTGCAGTGCAGTCATATTGCACCAATATGTGAGCTTTATAAATAAGCTAATTTGGTATTAAATATAGGTTATCTAGAAGTGTAAGCTAAATTTAAAGTGGCAGCAGCAAAAATGTCAACAGAGTAGGCTACTTGCTGTAGGCCAGTATGAATACCAGTTGTCAGATATACAATAAGTAGTATATAAGTAGTATAAAAAGTACAAGAAAAGAGTAAAATAGCAATGATTATATTACTATATAAAAGAAAATGATTATGATTATGGTTACCTTAATTAAATAAGGTGAAAGGCAGGTGAAAGGCCAGTCATGATCAAAGAACAGAATTGTCAGGCAGTGATTTTTGTATTTAGGCCTATAGCTACATGAAATGTTTTTTTTTTTCATGAAGCCTTCAGCTTTCTGACTAGAAAAATAGGGGGAAATATTCAAAAGTGGGGTCTGTGACCCCCAGGAGGTCTGTGTTGGTGTAGTTAGCTAAACTTTACTTTTTGTTTGTTTCTGTCTTTAAAAGAAAAGTCTAGTTAACAAACCTTCTATTAATAAGACCTGACCTTACTCTAGATTACATCAATATTGATGTGGTTTAATCAGCTGTATGGCTTTCCATGTTAAACTCTAGGTAATGTTGGGTCAGCCCACTGTGTTTCTGTAAGTTCTGTAAGTTTGAAACCCTCCAGTACTGATTGCGATTTTGGGCCGTTCAGGTCTTAATTTTCTTTGAAGTGGTCTTAAAAAGGTCTTTAAAAAGTCTTAAATTTGTGGTGGTCAAACCTGAGGAAACCCTGGAGAGAAAAGAGAAATCTAAATTTAAAATGAAGATTTGTGACAGTTGTTCCCTGCAGAACTGCAGCGAGGCTCCATTTTGAACTCTGTGTAAACACTCCTCTATTTTAGCGCTTTAAACACTCCTCTATTTTAGCGCTTTAAACACTCCTCTATTTTAGCGCTTT
The DNA here is from genome assembly GCA_027497455.2 of Sardinella longiceps. NCBI lineage: Eukaryota > Metazoa > Chordata > Actinopteri > Clupeiformes > Clupeidae > Sardinella > Sardinella longiceps. Next base: position 37,639 of record JAODXP020004342.1, on the reverse strand, counting down.
AAACACTCCTCTATTTTAGCGCTTTAAACACTCCTCTATTTTAGCGCTTTAAACACTCCTCTATTTTAGCGCTTTGAACACTCCTCTATTTTAGCGCTTTAAACACTCCTCTATTTTAGCGCTTTAAACACTCCCAGGCAGAATTACTGTACCGTGTCTGGGATATTTACAGTAGCTATAAACCTCTAAGGATATGACATTCACTATACACTACAGTACAGTTTGGCACTGTAGCAAATCTGTATACACACACACACACACACACACACACACACATACACACACACAGGGCCAGTTCTAGGCATAGACAAACGAGGGGGTCGCCCTAATATAACTTTTTTTCTTCAGTTTTTCTCTTATATTTTTAGAGAAGGGGGGGGCAAAACTCAAATTCAATTCAATTCAATTCAATTTTATTTGTAGAGCGCTCAAATACAGTACATTGTCTCGCGGCGCTTTACAGACAGTACGGGAAGCATCCACATGAATCAGGGGCAAGGAAAAACTCCCTTCGCTTTGTAAATAATTTGTTTTGTAGGAAGAAACCTTGGGCAAGATCCACGCCTCATGGACTCAGCCTACCTGCCTGGGGCCTAATGAAGTATCCGTAAAGTCTGATGCATAGATTGACCATGGTTAACACAAAACAGTATGAGTACTGAATGTAGTCAGAGATAATATACACATAGTTTGTGTGACAGTCAGGGCCAAGGGATGGAGTCAGTAGTTGGAGTGTGGGATGAGTCAGTAGTTGGAGTGGGATTAGAGTTCATTGGGTGTTGGTCGCCATCTAGGTAGTGGTCATCAGGGGGCCATCAGAAATCTGGCCTGGGGCACCAAAAAGCTAGAACCAGCCCTGCACACACACACACACACACACACACACACACACACACACACACACACACACACACACACACACACACACACCAGCCCTCATCCCCCCAAGTGCAGTAATAGTTACAGAGGCATTTAGTAATAGTTACACAGATATTTACAGTAGTTATAGTTTCTGTGCACAGGCATTCAGTAATGGTCACACAGACATTTAGTAGCCACTTTGGCATTTAATAATATCCACGCAAGCCTATAGGCTATGTGTACTTCACCTGATAGATAGGCCACAGTAAATGAATGTGAGAGATGGGGAGTGGGTTCCTTTGTTGTCATAGAAACAGCAAGTAAGATTCATCTAAATCCATCTAAGTCTTTCTGTTATTTATGAACACTGACATGAGAATTATATTTCTGTGTTTACATAATATTTCATGCTGTTTATTTATTTATTTATTTATTTATTTTCTTTTTTTTTTTTTGGGGGGGGGGGGTTGCAAATGCAGACTGCAGGTTAGGTACAGTACATCCTGGTGGGTTTCCTATGTGACGTGTGTGTATTTATGTGATGCATTTATATCACACACTCATCTGCTATAGTGTGTGTGTGTGTTTGTGTGGGTACTGTATGTGTCTGTCAGTGTAAATCAGTCGCGTGTGTGTGCATGTGTGTGTGTGTGTGTTTGTGTGTGTGTGTGTGTGTGTGTGTGACAGTAGCTCGGCAGAGAAGATTTATCCAATCACATGTCCCCGTGCCTTGTGGGAGAAACAGTGCCATAATGACCCAAGAAATTCAGATATGGTGGCTGGCGGTCACGCGATCTGCCTGTCAAGCCGAGATGGTCGCATCGCTTCGTATCGCATCGCATTGATTCATCTGCCACGTTCATCTTTCCCGTCCCAGTGATGTCTCTGTACCCCAGCAATCACACACACACACACACACACACACACACACACACACACTGATAACTCTATCTCATGTCTGAAGCAGAACACTGATTTGTATGGCAGCATGCATGCTAGATAAATTAATGGGAAGAACATGCAGATTGAACAGCTTTCAGTACCACCAAGCACACTTATGCAACTGAATGTGTGTGTGTGTGTGTGTGTGTGTGTGTGTGTGTGAGAGAGTTGGTGTGTGTTAAAGCTAGGGTAGAAGGTGTGTTCCTGGAGCACTTTTTACTATAGTGCGTAAGATCACCCTCACCACCCAACCATTTAGGCTATTTGAATGTTATAAAACAAAAATAAAACATATTAGTCACGTGTGGAAAGAATACGATGGAAAAAAAACCCTAACCAATCATTTTGAGCATTTCCTACAAAATGATTGGACGGTGATACATCTATCTGCCATTCAACTGTCATTTGTCCCTCCCCACTCTTTGTGGGGCGGGGCTTCAAGGGAAGTCTAAAAACTGTGTATTTTCACAGTTTTTTTCCTGGATCTCCTGCCCTGTCAGCTATAAGTCCTTAAATAGGGCTCAAATTGATCGCCAGAATATCTATCTATCTACTCAGTCTCATACACTCATACATATGCGCAATCACACACACACACACACACACACACACACACACACACACACACACACACACACACACACACACACACACACACACACAGTGTGGACAGAGATGAGTGACACCTGTAGACATACTTCCAGCCTCCAGCTCATTTATCAGCTCGAGAGAGAAAGAGAGAGAGAGAGAGAGAGAGAGAGAGAGATGAGAAAATGGAGACGGTGCTTTAGCCTGAAAACGAGAGGGAGGAGAGAGATAGCAAGGGAGATGGGATA
>JAODXP020004340.1:0-39360 GCA_027497455.2 Sardinella longiceps | reverse complement strand
TATTTGCACATTTCCACAGTAAGTGCTCTCTAATTCCTCCCCAGATACTTTTTATTATGTCGTTCTTATCTACTCCTTACCCAGTGTTTCAAAGATTGTAAAATAAAGTCTTATTGAATTCCATGTTGAGAAAAGCCCACAGCTACATGGTACTAGTATTGAGGCCATGTCTTGCCAGACTAAAGACTGACTGTGACCATAATCATATTCAAATGAACTGATATGGTGTAGTTCAACCTCCCTCATTCAGTGACAAATTACCAATCTGATACTAATCCATTATCAGGCTTAATGAGTGTTAGCCAATTAGCTAGTGCCTCGATCACTTGCTGACATTTTGTATTGCATCCTATCAAGATCACATATATTACATAATTAAGGATAATATTCCCTGGCATTGCCCGACTCATGTCAAGAGATGGCAGAGTTTAGAACCTCATTATTTCTTGTGATATGGCAATGCCTACTTGGTTGCGCCTGCTGCCCGTTGGTGCCAGAGTGCAGTGCCATGGTTCTTTTCTTTTATGTGGCAAAAGTCCATCGAAATGGCTCATACTCAGGGCATTGTTGGTGAAAAGCATGATTTTCCTCTGCAAATAAGGATGTGAACCTGGCCAATTCAGTGTGTGTGTGTGTGTGTGTGTGTGTGTGTGTGTGTGTGAGAGAGAGAGAGAGAGAGAGAGAGAGAGAGAGAGAGAGAGAGAGAATGGATGAGAGAAAAAAAGGCAGACATGGAGAGAGAAGATGAGGTTGTGAATAATAGCTATAAAACAACAAAAGGCAGGCACATACAGAGACAATGGAGGTATATTTACACAATGATTTCAGCCTGTGCTTGCAGGCAAACCACTGTTTTATCATAATGCCAGATGGACTCTAATGGAGTGACAATATGTAACTGTTTTGGATGAATGCAGTATACTCACACCCTGCTCGCTATAACCTGGTGTTGACGTGGAAGTCATTTCAATGAGTTACAGCTCCCGTCCAACAGAAATGCTTCCTACGTGTTGTGTTCTCAGTTGTCTTCCTCTATTTTAGGTCTTTGGATGTTTGTATGGGGAAAGACAGCAAGGTAAGAATTTCTTATGAAGAATGTCAAATGTATTTGGTTTCTCCCTTAGACGTTATTGTGCTTACCCCGAGTAGTATTTTCATCTGCAAGAATGAATGGATGTGTGCCCTTCTCATCGTGCATGGGTCGGGATTTGGGACCTAACAGGCTCACAGGAAGTTTGTGAGACATTGATATATAAATTTCAAGTAAATGAAACTTTGGCAATTGCATGCAAAATGGACATTGTGTGGGGGATTTATTTTTGTGTTCTGAAATTTCCTCAAGCTCAAGTGTGTTTTCATTTCCTGTACTGGGCTTGTGTCTGAGGTGGTTAAAAGAGTTACTGATTGAGTCGGAGAGCAAACGAGATCAGCAACCACTGTCAGCCCACTGTACCCAGCAAGCTGTCTTCTCCGGCCTGTATGAACATATCAAATTTCTGCTCTGCCCAAGTCTGGCTATTGGTCTCATCACTGGATTCAACAAAAACTGTCAGAAATTTGACCCATGATGACATTTGAGTGACATTAATGTGACATTTCTGTGGGGAAAATTAACAACAACAAAACAACATCAAATTCAAAGTGTTTCATAGTGTTTTAATTCATTAAAAGAAATGGCAATGGATATAATTGTGAAAATGTAAGCACCAGATGGTCTCTTTGCATGTTTGCTGCGCAAGTGAACTTCACTGGTCAAAACAAAGGGGTGCCCATGCTGCTATAATAGACCTGTACTACTGCCAGACAATTACAGTACCTGTACACACACACACTCTAAGATATTTTGCTGGCATGAAAGTTTTTGACAATATCAACAATACAGTTGTATTACAACCAACATGTTGGCCTACAATGTAAGACCGAACAGCGGATAATGGAACTAATCCAATATATATCTCTGGGACATGGGTAGTTTCTTTGATGACTCGACCAGTTTGTAAGGCTCAATGGTGTTTTTTGCCCCCAACGTCACCTTCAAGGCATCACAGCCTGAAAGGCACTACCTTAACTCTATTCCTAACCCTAACCCCCTCAACCTTCATCATCCTAGCCCAAAACTGAGGGGAGTAGTGCCTTGAAGGCAGCACTGCCTGGAAGGCACCGTTGAGGGCAAAAAATACCAAAGAGCGTTTGCAAGCTCCAGGGGCTAAAGCTATATCATACCAAACCCACCCTGTCTGCATTCTCCTCAGCCTTTAGAGGGGAGCCATTTCATGACCTGTAATTCTTTATAATCAGTGCTTCTCTGCTCCACTGATCCTTAGTCGTTTAATTAATGATTCCATTTTATGAGTCAGGCTGCAGCGCTATTGATCTGACACACAAGCTACTCATGGCACTTTAAATATCAATTAGAGAATCAAACTCAATTATAAAGTGATATATATGTCTGCCATGAAGTTGCCCTAGTGGCACTTATGATTCATACTTATGGAAGACATGCTTGTTTTGTCAACCCCCCCAAGGCTGGTCTTTGGCTTAACCCCAATTTGACACCTGGTGTTGGCAACAGCTGTGTCTAGACCTGATACAAGCCCCAGGTACTGTACAGAGAGGGAGAGAGAGAGAGAGAGAGAGAGAGAGAGAGAGAGAGAGACTGTGACCCATTTTATTTGTGGCTCAGTGGTCAAAGTCGTAAAGTACATGTTATCAGATAGGTGATATGTAAGAGAGTCTTGCTCTCCATCAAGTTTACAGGTACTGATATTTTTTTGTACTGTACGTTTTTGTACTGTACGCCCATCCAAAGACAACTTAAACTGACTTTTGTGTTCAGTGCTCTTCTATGTAGACATTTTGTTTTCTGACAATACAATTCTTATTTTCGCTTTTCCTGTAACTTTAATTTTCTCTTATCCTAATTTATGCAATTTTATACTACATTTCTAATGTTAGTATTTCAATATATGTGGATCTGGATTTTACAATTACTCCCCTCTCTCTCCTCCCCTCTTCTACAAACACACACATATTTTCTTAGACCCACCAAGACCATCCAGTAGTTCACGTCAAACTGGCATCAGATCCTCCCTTATGGTGTTGAGGATCTCTTTAGAGGACAGTTTAAGTCTTGGAGCTTAGCCGTTAGCCAGTCCAGCCACAGTGGTGGAGGAGGCATCCATAGTCATTACCTTCCTCTGATCTTCTATCCTCAGGCTGGCTCATTAGAGCCCTCGGCAGGGGCACACACACACAGCACATGCCTCCGCAGGGTTCCACATGTGATCAGACGCATGCAGGCTCGCTCACACCGCGCCAACGTTGTAGGATCCATTTACATTTACAAATTACTGCGATGTTTTTCCGTCCTAGCTGACGAAGGCAGTACAGTAGAACAGAAGAGGAGAGAGGATGGTGGTGGTGGTGGTGGAGGGAGGTTGCCTTTTGTATACACGTAGAAAATGATAGAAGATTGCTCCTCAGTTTATTCACCAGAGTATTTGTAAGTCTGTGGACTGAATGCAGATGTGCATATGCTGTGTGTAAGTGCGTGGAGGAGCGGGAGGTAGTCGTTACGACTGCATTTTAGGATGTTTATGTGTACTACTGGTAGGTACAGTACTGTATGGCTAGTGACCATACATTGTGTTGGTGGTTTTCTAGTAAGTGCCAAGTGGAAATGGACATACTCATGTCTCAATAACACAAACACAATTGCTGCTAATGGCCAGAGACTTATGCCAGATCAGGGCCAGACTCAGGCCTCTTCAGGCCCAGACTCCACCATCAGTCTGCACCTGTGTTTTGGGAAAAGATTGGCTGCAGACAGTTCCCTGCAATCAATGCAGCCACTTCACACCTTGGGCCTGTGGGGTACAGGAGTGTGCTGACAACACACACTTCTACCAAACATCACACCGGCACACACACCAGGGACTCAAACAAACACACCCCTCATCAGACACCAAGTCTCCAGCGCACTCCAAGAGAGAGGCCAACAGATCACCTGGAGAGTTGTGCAGCCTCCCTGATTTCTAGAGGTGTGTTTACACTTGAACACTTGAAGTGTGTATCATCAAGGGGGTGGGCACCTAATTTCTGGATTTGTTGTCATATTTATAATTGATTGATATGATATGATTGATAATAACACATGGATAAGCATGGAGAAGGGTTGCCAATATCATGTGAAGTCTATTGTTAAATAGCCTTCAATAAAAGAATCGTGAGTAACGATGGTTCAGAGAATAAGTGCAAGAATGGTAGATGTAATATGCAAGTACAAAAGAACTTATGTTATACAGTTGTGTATTTGTGCTAGTTAATGCTGACTCATTTATGACTGTAAATCATGGTGTAGTCATATCAGTGTATCATACCAGTGAATTTGCTGTTGAATTCTTTTTTTCTCCCTTGATTACAGGATGGTGTGCTTGTGCACTGTGTGCCCTATGGGGCGATGAGTAAGAGATGTGATATTTCCATAAATCAATGGGCGGTGACAGGGAAATCTATTGGGCTCCTCAGCCATGATGGATCAGGTTTGGAAAACCCCAGGAAGAGAACCCCAACGCCATGGCAACCGCATGCAAACTACACCCTGAGAGATCCAGCAAGCTCTCCTTTATTTTGCCTTATAATCCCTGGAATAAATAAGAATGGTGAACACTTTCAAAGAAATAAACCGTATTGCCGCTGTGTGACCATTAAATCAAATGCATTATAATGATAAATGGTCATATGAAAGTCAGGGAAACAAACCAACCTAGCATTTTGTAGCATTAACTTATAGTATAAGTGTCAGCTGGCTTTGCTATGGTCTGTCTTTGCAAGGTCCTTGCATGTAGGCTATTTTACAGAGCTTACTCAATAGAGATGAAAACACATTACCACTTTGCTAGAGAGCAAATGACTGTGTTGTATGTGTATCATTAACGGATGTATGGATAAGGTAGGCTTGCTGCTAAGTAGTTGTCATTGTGTGTGTCCCCCCCCCCCAACCCCAACCCCCACCCTTTTCGAGTCCCACACACTAAATAGGAAGTCATGCATGTCAGTGTTCACGGGTGTAAACCATTAACAGACAGCAGCTTCAGAGACACAGACAGACAGCAGTCAGTCAGTGGGTTGGCTGGCTGGCTGGACGGATGGCTGCTTTAAATGGCACAGCTCCTGGGAGGGCTGTGATGAGGGAACACCTCGTTGCACACCCTGTGGAGTGCAACAGCTGTGAAACTAATGTGCCTCTTGTAGTTCGTTAGTCGTCACATCACACACTATGAGTACCAGGTTGTAGCTTTTACATGCAGGTGTTCCCTACAATTTTTTTTTACCAATATGAACCAATATGATACAGAAAAAAACATTCACAAATAAGAAGGAACACACACACACACACACACACACACACACAGGGTCCCTCATTTCCCCCACCCATGCTATGGAGGAGCCTGTCTCACTCAATCCATGAGCCTAATCTTACTGTAGGTTAGCAAGGCTGACAAGGTTAATTGACCCATAAGGAGGCATGATATCATTATTGAGGCATGCAAATGAGCAATAGTGTGTGTGTGTGTGTGTGTGTGTGTGTGTGTGTGTGTGTGTGTGTGTGTGTGTGTGTGTGGTATAGCTCTGACAAATTGCGCCCTTGGCAAGATGCTGCCTTTGATTCAACATGTTCAAACAAGCACCAGTGAATTTGCACCATCCAGCACCCAATTCAAAATCCTGTTTCAGACATAAAGATGCATTGGTCATTTTGAACGTGACACGATCACAAATAGATCAGTATCACAAAAACAAGATGCTGATTTGCCAATTTAAATGCATCTACATACTGTAGGCTACATACTGCGCATGTTAATATCACCCCAATGAACAATTAGCATGTGTCTCGCCTGCTCCTCGTGAAACCTGCACAGATGATAATAAAAGAATTCAAATAAATGATCAACGTGTGTAATTAAAATCTCTCTCATTACTCACTTTGAATGCCTCTAATTGAATGGGGGAAATAATGGCCAGATGCAAGCTGAGGCGTCCCAGCCTGTGTAGCCAGAGAGTCTCAGTCATAGCAAGGCCCAAAGACTGGCTTTTGACAATGAACGATGGATCCTGCAAAGTGGGTTCCTATGCACAAAAAGACATATTTCCCTGCTTGAAAGGGCAAATCCAAAGATATGACCGTCGCATCTCATTCTTATCACAGAGCTGTAGCACTGGAGGGGAACATAAAATATTCATTTTGAGATTTGTATCTGGGCAAACAGCAGCTATGCCTCATTTCCGCACATCATACACGGTGCGTAAGGGAAGGGAGGGACGAGGATGACGAAGAGTAGGAGGAAGAATGATAAGGGTACTTTTGTTAAAGCAGACACACTCTTGTATATTGTTAGGGTGGGGTGGTTAGGGCAAAACCAAATCCAATTTGTATTGATACTGAATATAGGATCGAACTTGAGTAGAGATGTTGATGATGGGATCGAACTTGAGCAGAGGTGTTGATGAATAACTCTACTGAGAGTGGGACATCTGCTATAGTAACAAATACTTTCGTTTTATTTTGTTGTCTTATTCAATTCACTCATGTGTAGATACAGTAAAATTATTGGTAGTGTGTATGCATGTGTGTGTGTGTGTGTGTGTGTGTGTCGGTAGGTGTGTGCATGTTGTACATTCATACAAATGCATTTGTGTTCATATGTGCCAGCTAGACCAATATATTTACACAATGTGTTTGTGTTCATGTTGTTGTTGTTGATGGCAGACACCGTTGTTGAAAGGCATAACAAGATCATGAATTTCTTCCAGCTTTGGTTTTCTATGTCTCTACCAGTGTCACATTGCAATATACAAACTACAGCTGCCACATTATATAAAAAATTCATAGGTCAGATGTTCAGAGCTGGGGGGATCACTTATTACAGTGATTGCTCATCAGAATTCTGCTACATCTGTGCAAAAACTCCTCCCACAATCCACAGTTCCAGCCAGGCAGGCAGGCAGGCATGCAGCAGTATAATGGGATGCCAATGGGATAAATAATGGATAGCAAACTAAAAACATATCCGTTTCTAAACTGAGACGATGAAAATTTAAAATAGCAGATTTTGAAATGAGCTGCCATGTGGGTAGGAGTAGGTTGAGGCTTCATCACTAAAGCACTCTTTCTGTGAGGCGCTCAGTGTTGTTCACCAGTGTTTGCACATAAGTGGCATATCACCTCCCAGACTCCCATCTTATCCCATTTGAAGTTCATTAATCATTTACACTGGTCCATTAAAGCTTCCCAAATAAAACAGCTCAGATGTGGCATGCTTACCCAAAGTAGGCTACTGATGAGAACCTGTCTTTTGTTCTCTTCAGAATATCCTCTGTGGACTGTGCACGTAATGATTAGATTGGTAGATTAGCTATTGGCCATAACAGGGGTGTCAAACTCATTTGTATCAAGGGCCACATGAGAATTCGAATTTTCCTCAGAGGGCCAGCACGCCAAGTCTAACTGTGTGACCACAAACTTCCTTCCATTTCTTTATGTTTCTGACCATCACCAACAAAGTCCTAATGTGCCACCGCTTAATTTTGTATTCCTTTCCTGTTGGAAATAAGTTACATGATGCACCTGACCTCATAAGGAATTGCCAGGATTGTGTTGCAGAAATGTGACAAAATCCATTTTTTTTACATTGCTAGAACTATTTTCTAACAGGCCACAGATACAATTCTATCTTTTTTGAGGCGGGCTGCATGAAATTATAAAGGGCCGCCCCCGCCCCCAGACTTTATGTTTGACACCTCTGGGCCATAATAATGCTATCTGCAAGAAACTGCTTCTAAATATGATTTTATGACATTTATGCTTTATCGCTTTCTTTATGGCAAGTTCCCTGTTATTGTTGGCGTGGTGTTACCTTTGGGTATGTGCTCCTCCCTATTATTGTGCTGTCTTGCTCCACAGGCTTGCGGCTAGTTCCTACAGCAAGAAGCTATGGCTCATTGAAGTCCTGGGCATGAGACTAAGCAGTTTTCCTTTTCAAGTCAATGAAAGGATTATGTACGATATATTTGAAGTTCCAAAAGTCCCGAAATGTGCCATGCCCATCTGCCTAACTAACCCCTAAGGTAGGAGAGAAAAATTCTGTCAATTTCATCTTATCTTGAACACAGCTTCTGTATTCACTTTTTTTTTAAGTGGCCACACATGGTAGAAAGTGGTTAGGAGAGTGCAGTGTGGAGTTAAGTACCTTGAAGAAGGGCACTTCGGCCATGGAGAGGAGTGCTCAACCACTTCCCCTGTCCACATTTTCCCCACTGACTGCATCTGGAACCAGCAACCCTTTGGTTTCAAGCCCAAAGCCCAGAAGCAAGGTTAGGTAGCTGGACAACATATGGATTTTTTACTCAATGTTAATACTGTAGGTTTTATTTTTTTTGTTTGTTTGTTTTTAATTCTGTTGTTATAATAGAAGATTGTTGATGTTTTAGTGTTAAAAATGGCATATTGCACCTTTAATGATCTCTGTGATGAAGAAAAATGATCGAGAATGACCACATACTAGGCCTATAAATATAGACCAAAGGTTCACAAAGTGCGGCCCGGGGGCCAATGGCAGCCCACGAAAATATTTCTGGTGGCCCACCATAACATCTGATAATATCTGTAAAACTGTTAAAACCGTACATTGTTTTGAAAAAATGATTTCCCTTTTAGCTTTGTTTAGCAGTACCTATTTTCATTTATTTATTGTGATACATGTGAACTGTATAGAGATGTAACATAATCATTAAAATGATTACAAATGTTTTTTTCTCCCACCTCTCCTTTGGTGGCCCTCACTTACACATTGGGTCCCTGGGTTGGCCCTCTCCTATTACAACTTTAAGAACCCCTGATATAGACTGTTGAAGGAGTCTAATGATATTCTGCCAATGCCATGGATTCAATGCACAAGGTAAGTGAGAAATTAATTCCTTTCCTAACAGTTCTTTTTTCACCTTTAGCCTGAAATCTAAATGATAAGAGACTCCTCTATCAGACCTCTAGAGTTCCAGAGAGCTTCTCTAGTAGCCTACATCCTCCCCATCTGCGCTGGCCATGACATTTCTGTCCTGAGACGCCTCTCCCTCCTCTCTTATGCATGCAGGGCTTGTCCTCTCTATCTGACATGGAGAGGGAACATCTTTTCGGACAAGTCTTCAGTGAAGGGAGCACTGCCTCAGAAACCATACCCATCTCTAACCACGCCTGATCCTGGTGACATTGCAAATCAGTGTAACCACTCCTTTTTACATAATTCAGTTTCCAGATTCCATAATTCATTGATGCTTTTGGGTAGGAAGTCATTTATTTATTCATGTATTTATATATTATTTGCTTACCCATTTAGGCATTTGTTTTGCTTTGTTTAATGCGCTATGCTAGTGAATTACCCTGACCTCTGGCAGCGACCCAGTTCCAAGCACAGCAGACTGCCAGTTTGTGACCTGTGCTTCACAGCAATGAGATTATGGTAAGAGTGATTGGCTGTTACAAATCAGACTCACAAGGCCAGGGAGCTCCCATTTCCCAACAGCAATCCATACTGCCTCCTCTCCGCCCCCTCTGTCACTGCCTATTCTTCCTCGGTGTCATTCACTTGCTGTCTTTTTCCTCCTCCCCATACTAGTAATCCATTTGCTTGTCAGCTCTCAGGGTTGGTTGACCAGTGTGTGTGTGTGTGTGTGTTTGTCAATTAATCAGCAGGCTTGAATGCAGCTTTGTTTGTTGTATATCTAAAGAAGCAGAGCAAAAGAAAGCCTCATGAGAGAAAACTTCTGATTGGAGACCCTCAAGATCAGTTTCAGTGTTAAAATAATAGAAAATGTTTCATTTTATGACTGTACCCAGTATACAAATATCTCTCTGCTGTATGTTACAAAAAAGGTTAAAGCATTTCACGATTATGGTGAAACGTGGGGTAAATAACCACGGGGTGAATACCAGTTGTTGCATTCGAAAATTATTTAACTTAAGTGTAAATAATGTACACTGGAGCAGGCACTACATACAAGTACATTTAACTTGTTGAACATAGCACTATTTAATGGAACAGTGCTTGCTTAGCAAGAAAAAATCATTGCAGTTTGCAGAACCGGGGGTATTTCCCTTTGCTAGCCATAGAAAAATTAATTAAGTTTGCCGTGTTGTGCTAGCACAGCACTCTCAAAAACCCTCTTGCATGTGATGCGCTCAGGGCTTCTTCAGAAAACCAATGTCATCAGATCCGTATTCAGATCTTTATCAGTGAAATGGGTGGGGGTTGGAGGTTGAAGCTGAGAATTCAAGACTAAAGAGCAGAATTATTTTCTTATTCCAAAAGGGACCCCATGTGAAATATTTTTAAAAGTAATATGATATTTGGTTTACCAATCAAAACTGTTGGTCTGATTGGTTATGGCTCTGTAGCATACATTTGATTGATGACTGTGAAGCTGCCACAGAGAACAGTATAAACCACAGATAAACCACATTACTGCACAATATTTCAGCTCTGCTGAGGCTCCTCTTTTAGGTTACTTACCTCATAGGTAGCAATCTCACTGGATGATTAATCCTGTCCATAGATACCACATTGAGTTCATAAGTGAGGAAGATCAATTGAAGCAGATATATCACAAAACACCACAAACTGTGGCCTACTGTATGCAAATGGCACAAGGCTAAAAAGGATAAGCATTAGGCCTTTTGCAGTCACAAGTCATTAAGCACACGTACAGTATGCTATTCACTCTCACCCCCTCTTTCTTTCTTGTGTACCCTATATGGGTGGATGACGGATAGCAAAATTCAGACTGTCCTTTTGTCACACACGTATAAAAATGGTAATTGTTAAGAATTGATATGGAAATGTTGTTGGTCTGATAGGATCAACTTCCTGCATACTAAAATTGTTGGTGTTGTATTTAAATTTTGACATAAAACAACTATCCAAACATAAAAAATGTCATATGGTGTGACTGTCCACTATGCGTGTGATTTTCCTAATTAGAATGTATATCCATATAAAGTATAAATACTTAAAAATTTTACCAGGCAAATAAAATAAGTGGATGTTTTCTATAACCACAGAAAGTTTCGATGCCCATGCATAACGTCCAACTAAGTTCTAATCATATATATTTTGTCCCTACAATGGACGTCATATGGTGTGACACTATATTTTATATTTTCAACGGGCATTAATTTGGACATCATTGCCATGACACGGACCCTGCTTAATCAGGAAGTTACAATAGCATGCCAGGAGTGATTGCCATGGTCAGGAGGTCAGGTCTGCCTTTTAGATTTTTATATAAAAAGCTCCATATCCGACATCATCAATAGTGGTCAAAAAATTGTGTCTTATGGTGTGACATCATTTGCAATAAAAATTGTTATTTTTCACAAATCTTCTTTATGAATTCTTAGAAAGCATTGCTGCCATGTGGTCAGTTGCATGCTAAATAATATCTAGCTGTATTTAGTTGTCTAATAAATTAGATAAACTGTCAAAATGTCATATGGAGTGACACTATGTCATATGGAGTGACATTGTTATTACATTGTTATTACATTGGGACATTGAAAATGTACAGTCACACTATATGACATTTCTGTCACACTCTATGACCAAACTGCATTTTTATATTGAAATATATGTAAAAACACAAATTCAATTTAAAAATCATATATGAAATATATTAAATCTGTGATAAGAATTTAGCAAAATAGGATCTGTACAATTTATATTTCCCTTTCCCATTTTTCCCCCATGTCACCATGTTTCACATGTAATATGCAGTTAAAAAATAGATGTTATCCCTAAAGTTCTTTTCAGTGGACTTCAAAATTCATTGTTAATGATTTTATTTTCATGAAATACCTTTTTTGCGCTGATACATTGTGATTTGGTGCATTTCATCATATGGCGTGACACTATGTCATTTGGTGTGACGTCAAATAATCATAGAAAACGTCATAAAACAGGACTTTCTAACTGACAAATCATGACAAAATCAATAGTGTAGACAGGAAATGACATCTGCAAGAATCTCAAGAATTTTGAGCAACTTTTGACAAAGAATGTCAGAAATACGCTAAAATATCTGGTTAGAGTTCAGACCATTCTCCTCCTTGACATAATAACTTGTCAAATGTTAAGTTTTTATCCTAAATACTCCCAAGCAAATGTTGCATATCAAAGTAAACATGATTAATAAGTACATTGACGTAATTTAAAGAAGAAAAAAATATCTAATTTTTATTTTATATCAGATTGTTTTAATGTCACACCATATGACAGTTTTAGGCACTACCTTGACAAATTCATATATAAATACTTATTCTAATTAAAAAATGTAAAAAATATTTACGTATTGGTTAAGTTTAGACTCACAGCAACACATATAAACACTTTTTAGGGATGATATTTGAAGTTTTTTAAAAATCCTTTTTTCAGGCTTATTTGTCATCCACCCATATGTCCTGTGCATTTATAAACAGAGTCTAAAATTACTGTTGACTAATGCATCATACTAATCCACTGTCCAAATATAGCCACTGTTATTCTGAAATTGAAAATGTTTTTGTAAGAAACGCGTTTGTAAGGTGGAGACCAAGGATGTAGGAACATTTGCAGCAGTTGAGTCACTGTGAGGAAATGGAGAGGTTCTATCTTAAAAAGAAGTATCTCAGTATTTAATCTGATAAAAGTTGTCATTTCCAATTGTAATGCCTGCCCGGCTCAAGGCAAACACCACATAAAAGGGGAGACCACACATCGCTCAAAATTAACAAAATATTTATTAAATAAATGAACTATGTACAAAAGTCAGTAAATGTAGAATAAAGTAAGACTGTAGTGTATGTCAGCATAATGAGGTGAAGTGCAAAACCAAAAGAAAAGAACAGGGTGCAGCCCGCCCGGCCGCAGCGACAACACCCCGCAACTCTGGGACCGGCAGTCAGTGGAAGCGACGAGGAGGAAGAGGAGAGTGAGAGTGAAGCAGGCTCCCGGGACCCGCTTTTATCCTGCCCTAATCGCTGGCGCAATTAGCCCATGCCTTTCTGTAGAGCTCCCCCTGTAGGCCACACACAGAAAAAGCAGCAGAGTCAACACAGACAAAGAGCAAGAAGCTGACAAGACCCAGCACTAACCAGCTGGGGCGTCACACCAATCGTGAAAAAGTGCATTTGGAATATTCCACCTCTTTATGAAAATTGGTTATTCACCTCCTTAGTCTGAATTACATATGTGGGTAAAAGCATTTTGGTCTCATTGCTTGTGTTTTCCTAGTACGGGAATACCAATCTTCCCCATTTTTTAGCTCTAGCTTAGCGTAGGCACTGGAATGCAAAGTTGCCAGATAGCAATTCTTTGGCAACTTTACTTTCCAGTGTCTATGCTAAGCTAAAGGTAAAATTGGGGTTGCCAGACTAAGACAACAGATGCACTGACACCAAAATGCTCTTGCCCACATATGTAACTCCAGGTAAGGGAGTGAATAACCAGTTTTCATAAAGAGGTGGA
The DNA here is from genome assembly GCA_027497455.2 of Sardinella longiceps. NCBI lineage: Eukaryota > Metazoa > Chordata > Actinopteri > Clupeiformes > Clupeidae > Sardinella > Sardinella longiceps. Next base: position 25,807 of record JAODXP020004340.1, on the reverse strand, counting down.
CTATTCCTTTAACACTAACTAACACTAAAGACAAAACAATAAGTAACAATTGTGTTTGGTAGGTTATTTCTCTACACCTGACCCAGTTACACCAGTTCTGTAAAGTGGAATGGGCCTGTAGAAGGACACCCCAAACTTTCATCCCAAATGAAACTGTTTCAAGGCCATTCTATCAGAATTTGGCTGAAATCCAACTATCTGTTATTGAAAAGAACATTGGTTGACAAGTATAGTTTTGAGTGATTTATCCCAGTTTCTCGTAGTGTGTGTGTGTGTGTGTGTGTGTGTGTGTGTGTGGACATGCATTTTAAAAGCAATTAAGCAGGCCGTTTTCTTTTTTTTTTTCAGACTTTAAAGCGAATGCTCGGGAAGGAGAAAAATATTGGAACAATAGAGACCCAATACAGAACCAGCTGCTAATTAAATGGTACCATGGATAGTGAAAGTCTCACCTTCTGATGCCAGTCACAAATTTCTTTCATTCTGCTTCCTACAGTACCTGACACCAGGGTAGGAACAGGGTTTTGATTTAATTATGGCCAACTATAGCTTCAATTTCCAGGCCATCAACAGATAATATACAAGTACAAAAGCTGCTAGCCCTGTTAGATTGCTTCAATGCATTTACAGTACATGTACCACATTCTTATCAATGTGCACAACTAGTCGTCAGAGTGCAGATACTACCTGTGGTTTTCACTGAGACACTGGCATAGAATATACCTCTCTCACATGCATGCAAGTGTGCGCGCGCGTACACACATGCACACACACACACACACACACACACACACACACACACAATGCATTAAAACTCCAGCTGCAGTTTTAGTGTTACTGTAGGTGAGGGAGCTCTCTGCAGATGTCTTAGCCTATGCTTATCTGTACCTACCACCTGTATAATGAAAACACACACACTCACAAACAGTATAGTGGGTCAAAAATGTATGCTCACACAGAGGCAAACCCCGATGAGAGAGAGAGGGAGGTGAGGATTTCTTATTATAGATAACTCTTACCTCTGAGAATCTATTGTTTAACCTCATCAGTTATTAACTGCTACCGGGTCAAACAAGATTGAACCTTCTAGCAAATTGTTAATCCAGAATATAATCTTGAATTATAAAACTGAGCTATATAGATGTAGTGGCTCCATTATTTCATCCTTGTACAACAATTCAATATTGGCCCACTGTAATTAATTGATGTTAATTTCTGGTAGATGTTTTTGATCTAACCTACAATGTGAAAAAGAGATCCCATTATTAAAAATAGTTCCCATTATTGGCATGAATGGATTCAAAGTCCAACATTCCTCTGTTATAATGATAAATCATTAAAGAAGAATTAGAAGAATCTTGATAGGCTATCTCATTTTTTTGTTGTTGTTTTTTACAGCCCACTCAAACCTCTCTCCTGCTCTCCCATACACACATATGCACACATTCAAAGCTGTATAATTAATGAAATTAAACAAATATAACATGAATGGGCCTATAGTACTAATATTGTGAACAAATCAGATAGCATACTGCCCTCTGGTGGTCAATAATTGTCAATAAATATTGGTCAGTGGCAACTTCTTGGCCATTTTGTAAAAGAAAGAAATCTACAATATGTACAAAGAAATGTGCATATTGTAACTGTCTCTGTTGTGTTGAATAGCTATATAGCTTTTTATGAAGAATAGTTTTTCACAAATATACACAATGGACATTTGTACATTTCATTCTTGCAGTGAGGAGTCAGCCTACACATAGGCCCTATAGTACAGCGGTTAAAGGGACACCAGGCAACGTTTTACTGTTAATTTACCAGCCTCAAAGTCACTTCGATGATTAAATGGTTCATTACGGGGTGACCGATGGCTCTCTCGTCAGACTCAAGCATTTGTTTCGCGGTAATCCCGCTTGCAGTTTGGCAGAGTGTCGGGTCCACGAAATAGAAACTGAAAGTAGGTATAACTGAAATCGCATTTATTACCGGCTTGTCAGACAACGAAACACACAAAAAATATCATCTCTGGTTTGTACTCTTTGATTTGCAAATAAATTTACATCGATCGCTGAGAATGTGTAAGGCAGTTGTATTTTTTCAAATATTACGGCGACTGTAGGTGGAGCTCCGGAGATAGAAAAACGTAGTCCTGCCTGGTGTCCCTTTAAGCCCTCAAATATAGGGGAATTGTGCACTTTTTGAAAGAAACATGAAACTTCTACCATAGTTAGGTTATACCATGAGGTTTATTTTCAGATATGGAGGGAAGTCAGATTTGACCTCTGAGGCCCAGTAGAGGTCAAATCCAAGATGGCCGCCAATAATATTCAAAAATGTCTTACGTTGGAACCAAACACAGTAGAAAAACACTTAAGGTGTCATTTCCCACTAACTTTTGGGTGCCTATTCTGTATCTGATACTTTTGAAACCACCAGAATTCAAGAAAATGCATTTATGTAAAGGTCAAGGTAAAAGAAACATCAAAATATTCCTTTTTATGTACCCCAATTCATTTCTTTGTCGTCTCTTAGTCTGTGAGCCAGGGCCCCAAAATATGAAAACCGTTACCGAAAAAGTGCCAAAGCCTGGAATCTCAGCTTTCCAATGAGGTATGATGGCCATCTGAGAAACTGTTTCGAGTTATCACACATAATGTAAACTAAGGTAGAGGAAAATTATGTGAATGAATCAAGGAGAACACTGAGATAGCTGAAAATCTAAAAATGGTATAAGAACAAATGAGACATGGATTCCTATGTTTAAGGGTGTGGTAAACTCAATTATGACATTTCCATTACTGTAAAAGGTCAAGGTCATGACCTTTTGGCAAGGTCAATGTCATTTTTTATCATTTTCGCACAGATTGCTTAATTTATTTTCTCCATTTTCCCCACCCATAGTTTTGTGGCAAAGGCCATCATACCTTTTCTGAAAGCCAAGAATCTCAGCTTTCCAATGAGGTATGATGGCCAACTTAGAAGACTAGTTTTTTCGAGTTATCCCACATAACGTAAACTAAGGTCCAGAAAATGATGCTTATAAATCCAGCAGAACACTGAGAAAGCTGAAGATCTAAAAATAGTATAACAATCAATGAGACATGGTTTCCTATGTTTTAGGGTGTGGCAACCCAATTATGACATTGGCATTACTGTAAAAGGTCAAGGTCATGACCTATTGGCAAGGTCAATGTCATTTTTTGACATTTTCACACAGATTGCTTTTTATTTTTTATTTTCTCAATTTTCCCCATAATATTTTTGGCAAAGGCTACTATACCTTTTCTGAAAGCCTGGAATCTCAGTTTTTCAATGTATGATGTATGATTGCCTTCTGAGAAGAGTTGCTGCTTCATGTTATTACAAACTAAAGTTGGGAAAATTATGTGTAGAAAGCAGAACACTGAGATAGCTGAACACTTAAAATGACATTAACAAATGCGACATGGATTTTCATGGTCAATTTTGACAGTGCCATTGCTCTAATAGGCAAAGGTCATGACCTTTTGTCATGGCCAGTGACTTTTTGGACAGATCATTTTAGGATTTTATTTTATTCCTCTATTATATTATTCCTTATTGTATTCCTCTTGGAAAGCTGTGCAGGGCCGTAGAAGGTCCTCAATTAAATTAAATAAAATTTATTTTGTAGAGCGCTTAAATACAATATGGCGCTTTACAGGCAGTACGGGCAGTACAGGGGCAAGGGAAAAACTTCCTTTGCTTACTAATAATTCATTTTTAGGAAGAAACATTGGGCAGATTCACGCACATGGGCTCAACCCACCTGCCGGGAGCCTAATATAGTATCCGTACAGTTGGTAGTCTATACACATACAGTATGCATGATTGACCATGGTTCACACAGAGTAACAACATGAATACAGAATGTTGTTCTGATAATTACTAGATGGTGCCCGTACTTTCCACAGATGAGAGCAGGTTCATCCTAAGTGCCTGTGATTGACATGAAAGATTATGGAGAAGACAAGGAGAATGCTATGCTGCCTGCAACATCATTCAGCATGACTGGTTTGGTGGTGGGTCAGTGATGGTCTGGGAAGGCATATCAATGGAAAGATGCACAAAACTCTGTGGTCTAGATACAGGCCATCATGTATTGTGGTAGAAATCCTTGTATCCATTGTCAGACCCTAATGCATGACAATTCCCCATTGCACTGACCTATGCCATGAAAGACGTATGATTTTGCTGATGAGGAACAATCCTATTCCTCTGATGAGGATTACGATGAGGAGTTTGATTAGTGATTTGGACATGAATGAAGACTACTTAAACATTTGTAAAACATATACATATAGATATTATTTATCATACACAGTGAGCTGTGAATACTGAATAACATGAAGCATATTCCATATCTGAATCATAAGTGCACTGCTGAATCTGCAATATGTAAAAAGCCAGAATCTGACCCCCCACTAAGCTATAACACAAGTGCTATACCATTTGAAAGAGTATTTTGTTGGGATTTTAAAGAATATACACATCTTTCTTCTCAAAAATATGGACGGGGAAAATAAAAAATGTCATTGACCATGCCAAAAAGGCCATTACCTTGACCTTTTACAGTAATGGCAACTGTAATAGCAATAGTAATGACATTTCACACTCTAAAACATAGGAATCCATGTCTCACACCATCAGCTATCTCAGTGCTCTGTTTGATTACTATGCTTAATTTTCTCAACAGTAGTTTACATTGTGTGTAATAACTCAAAACAGCTACTCCTCTCAGATGGCATTGAAATATCATTGAAAAGCTGGGATTCCAGGCCTTCTGAAAATGTATGATTGCCTTTGCCACAAAGCAATGAATGGGTACAATAGAGGAAATAAATTATGCAGTCTGTGCGAAGATGTGAAAAAATGACATTGACCTTGCCAAAAGGTCATGACCTTGACCTTTTACAGTAATGGCAGTGTCATAATTGGTTTTGCTACCCCCTAAAACATAGGAATCCATGTCTCATTTATTGTTATGCCATTTTTACTTCAGCTTTCTCAGTGAACTGCTTGATTAATAAGCATCATTTTCTGGACCTTAGTTTACATTATGTGCGATAATTCAAAATAGCTACTCTTCTCAGATGGGCATCATACATTATTGGAAAGCTACGATTCCAGGCTTTCAGAAAATGTATGATGGCCTTTGCTACAAAACTATGGGTGGGGAAAATGGACAAAATAAATTAAGCAATCTGTGCGAAAATGGTAAAAAATGACATTGACCTTGCCAAAAGGTCATGACCTTGACCTTTTACAGTAATGGAAATGTCATAATTGAGTTTACCACACCCTTAAACATAGGAATCCATTTGTTCTTATACCATTTTTTGATTTTCAGTGTTCTCAGTGTCAGTGTTCTGCTTGATTCATTCACATAATTTTCGTCTACCTTAGTTTACATTATGTGCGATAACTCGAAACAGCTACGTTTCTCAGATGGCCATCATACCTCATTGGAAAGCTGAGATTCCAGGCTTTGCCACTTTTTCGGTAAAGGTTTTCATATTTTGGGGCCCTGGCTCACGGACTAAGAGACGACAAAGAAATGAATTGGGGTACATAAAAAGGAATATTTTGATGTTTCTTTTACCTTGACCTTTACATAAATGCATTTTCTTGAATTCTGGTGGTTTCAAAGGTATCAGATACAGAATAGGCACCCAAAAGTTAGTGGGAAATGACACCTTAAGTGTTTTTCTACTGTGTTTGGTTCCAACGTGAGACATTTTTGAATATTATTGGCGGCCATCTTGGATTTGACCTCTACCGGGCCTCAGAGGTCAAATCTGACTTCCCTCCATATCTGAAAATAAACCTCATGGTATAGGCCTAACCTAACTATGGTAGAAGTTTCATGTTTCTTTCAAAAAGTGCACAATTTTCATGGTTACCCGCTGTACTACTAATAATACCGGTAATAAGAAGAAGAAAGAAAAAGAGAAAAGAAATTTGACATTTTGGCACATGTAGGCAATACGACTTATGTATGTTTCTTAAAATACTTGTCCATACCATAATGCAACTTTACAAAGTTTTTTTTCTTACAAAGCTATGGATTCAGGAAACATTCATAAACATGATTGCAAAGTTGTATGGCTCCAACTAGCCTACACCCTACCCTGTAATTTAAGCTAGTAATTTAATGGAAAACTGAAGTCGAGAGAGAGAGAGAGAGAGAGAGAGAGAGAGAGATTTGTTCCCATTTACTGTTGTCGAATGTTGTAGCCTAAGCCTAGTGCCTCAAATATTTCACTAAATCAAAAACAAGCATTGGACAACTGCAAATTGTGAGTGGATAAGTGGGGTAGCTAATGCATGGGAGGCTGGCAGATTTAAGATTGGTGTGACAGATCAGGGATCTTATTAACTGTTAGTTGTTGATGATTCACTTCCTTTCAAATAATACACATTTGAAGCACACAAATTTGGAGGTCCCGAATAGATAAAAGTGGTTTTAGGCCTACATTTATGTGCATGAAGCTTCAATCTAATCGGGACCTCCAAATTTGTGTGCTTCAAATGTGTATTGTTTGAAAGAAAGTCAATTTAGACATGTTTTTTTCAAGTCAGAATGCTTTCTGACTTGAAAAAAACATGTCTAAATGCATTTCAATGATAGAATGTTCAGTTTACTACCATGGAATGTCGGAATGTTCCATGAAAAGTAGAAAAAATGGAAAGTAGCAGTAATGGCTTTATAACTTTGGTTTGTTATTTTTAACCTCTTGTTCTAGGCCATGATATGATGAGGCTATATATATAGGCTATATACTTTATTTTCATGGCTGTTGCCTTCAGTGACAATCTACATGTAACCCCTTTCTAACGGGTTCTAGCAACCCAGCCCTGAAGAGATACACTAAACACAATAGACAACAGTGGCGCAACAGGATCCTACGGGTTCTCAGCGGTTGAGTGGTGAACTGGCTGGAATTCCTGTTACCTCAAACACAAGCTAGATGGAAATAGCATAATAATAAATGTACAGAATAATCAATTTAATAGCGCGGTGCCTCCACTGTGAAAATACTACACTTACCCTTGAGCTAGTGTATGCGTATCTCCTCAGAAATTAAAAGTATGGAAAAAGTAGAGTTAAACTAGTGTGTAAATGTCTGTTCAGTAAATGAAACAAAACAGTAATGAGCATGCACCCAAGTTATAGTTAACAATCAATAATGATTATATTTATTATTAACAAGTAATACTATTTGAAGGAATGAATAGAAATGGCCAAATCAGACCAGGAGTAAAAATAAAACCATTACCTAAACAGTAGCGGGATGGAACAACTCCAACCCAAGCAGCTAGCTATACAGCAATGTACATCAAACAGTACAAGAGACAATGCAATAGAACAAAGATATCAAAATAATAATCAAAGCGCTGTTGGGGCCCATAGAAGCATAAGTGGCAGCTCTTTGAACTGCAGGCAGGACAGCCACTGCTGCAATGCCCCTCTACGACGTCGGTTCTCCAGAGGACAAGAGGAACGAGTGTGTATGCATGTCAGTGTAAATGCGTGATCTCGTTACTCACGATCCCGACCGGACGAAGCAGGTTGCAGATGCAGAGGCTCCTGCTCAGATGCTGGCTAGCTAGCCAAGGTGATGGTCAGCCCCCAACTCCAACACACAGTCCGGGAATGACGTAGCGCTCCGGTGGGCCCAGCACCGGAGGGCAGTAGACTCCCAGGAAATGCCAAAACGCTCCGGTGGCCTCAACACACGGAGGGCTGAAGGGTCCAGACAGTCCGATGGAAGTTCCTTGGAGGTGAAGCTAGGCGAGCAGCTACTGCCACTGCAGCCAGTGAAAACTAGCACAAACTAGCTAGCGAGATGATTAGCAGCTAGGTTTCTTGTCAGTGACAAGAAACAACCAAAATAGAGAGGAACAGCTAAACACTAAATCAAAGGAGTGTAGCTGGAGTCCCGGTACACGTAATAAGCACTAAATAGGCTGGAAATGCCAAACTCTAGCTAAACAAGCAAATAGAGCAGCAAGCATAAAAACGTGATCTCTCTCGAGAGTAGCTGCAGACGGGACTGACACGAGCCTCTCGCTCGTGAGGTGATAGAATGTCCAGAGAGCTCGTGAATTCGCGGGCATTCGGCAAACATGAATTATAATTGGCTAATAACAAAATTCAAACAAAAATACAATGAATAGTTAAATATCATTGGTCTAAATTTACAGTAGCACAATCTTATAAACCACAATGCATTATGGTAGGCTACATGTAGTTGATGAAGACAGAAATAAAATACAGTGGTAGGCTATTTTAGAGGACCTTACATACAAAATAAACAAACTTATGAATTAACACGTGGCATTATGTACGCGGTAAAAAAAAAAAAAGTGTGAAATTTTTTTTTGATGAGCTTCAAGAGGTAGGCCTAGTCACCTGAAATGGTTTTCCAACTGTCTTGAAATTATTCATTCCCAAAGATGCTAAGAACTTGTCGGCTCTTTTGCCTTCAGTCCAGTTCACCCCAAACCATCTTGATTGGGTTCAGGTCCAAAAGTTTGTCATAACCTCACACTTTTTTGTTAAGTAGCCTACATAATTTCATATGTGTTCATTCATAGTTTTATGCCTTTAGTGAGAATCTACAATATAAATTGTACTGGAAATAAAGGAATGACATTGAATGAGGGGGTGTGTCCAAACTTTTGGTCTGTCGGCCTACAGATAAGGTGTTCGCCCAGGGCACCATAGAGGGTAGGACTCCCTGCCTAAAAATATCAACCAAACTTCACAATACTACGAAATAACTGCTTGGAAATACAGTTAACATCAAACATGCCCAATGACAGTCACTTACAGTCAATGGACGTGCGGAAAAGATGAATAAAAGTCCACAAGCGCCCGCCGAAAACTGAAAAATGAAAACACCGCTTCTTCACTCTAACCTGTTCAGACTTGAACCTGCGAATGCCTACACATGCGCTGATAACGTGCATCCAGACGCGCCAGCAGAGACTCAATGAACACAGAATGAATAAAAGCACTGTGCGCAATAGATGCATCGCTGGTTGTGCATATTCACTGTCCATTTCTGAACAAGACGTATTTCTCCATAACCATTCCCCTACTCAATGCTTTTCTCTCTATGAGCCTGCACGGATACGATTGGAAAAGTGAAAGAGCGTTCGTTTTTACTTCCAGAACTCTGAGATTTGGGTTTCAAATGAGTTTATATCATAGTGTGGGCAGTCACAGGCAGTCACTGTCAGATCATAATGTGAGAGCATCAACGATGAGCTGTGAACTTTTGGATCTGCGTAAACCAGTTGAAATATTGTAGCCTATCAGTGCATGCCCAGTTTTAGGTAGACATCACATAACATCTCTTTCACGTAATTGTGAAGATGAAACGTCCACTTCTCATTTGAGTCAACTAGCTTTTTTCTTTGTAATCTACTGTCAAATCTGCTGGAACTTGTTGCATAACATCAGATTGGGAAGTAGGCAGTCTCTTCCTGTTTAAAAAGTAAGGATGACTGGGAAATAGTACACAAGAGAGAAGAAAAGCGAATTTGAAATGTCACCAGCAAGCTATTCAAGCCATTTGGTAAGCACGTTATGTTTAATTATTACCTCCGCCAAGGAGGTTATGTTCTCGGTCGCGTTGGTTTGTCTGTGTCTGTTTGTCTGTTAGCAGGATAACTCGAAAAGTACAGCACGGATTTGGATGAAATTTTCGGACAATGTGTATATTGGGACAAGCAAGAACTGATTCGATTTTCGTGGCGATCTGTGACCCAGAACATGATGTGGAATGTGTATTGTGTCTGTGACCACATTGGCTTGGCGGAGGTCTGTGCTCTCTGAGCGCTTTATACCTCCGCCAAAGAGGTTATGTTTTCGGTCGCGTTGGTTTGTCTGTCTGTTGGTTTGTTGGTTTGTTGGTTTGTTTGTTTGACAGCTGGATAACTCAAAAAGTACTCCACGGATTTGGATGAAATTTTCGGACAATGTATATCAGGACAAACAATAACTGATTTGATTCTGGTGGCGATCAGTGATCCAGAACATGATCTGGAATTTATTGTGTCTGTGACCACATTGCCTTGGAGGAGGTCTGCACTCCATGAACGCTTTTCTAGTTACTGACTGTTTTAGTTTATGCTTAATGAGTGGGTAGGCCCACCTTAATGTTTTATAAACAGAATCTTTAGCTGTTTTAAGCATTGAACAGCAATGTAATTTGGCATCATGTCATGACAGAGCAGAACATTTTCCAGGAACTAAATCACAAAATTAAAATCAGTGTAGGTGGGCTACTTAGCCAAACAAATAAGCTGCGTGTATTCAATGGACTGAGCTCTCTAGAATTATTGGAACCTCTGGTGAAAAACTTTAAACAAAGATCTATCTGTAGCCTAACACCCGTCCTTTTATGTAAGGTGTCCACTACAGTAGATGCATATTCAGCACTATTTTGTTAAGGTTAGATAGTAAGATATTAGATAGGCCTAGTTGTTTTTAGATGGAATAAGATATTAAAGTATTTTTTTAATATTTAGGCCTATTAATATTTAATATGAATTTATTTAAATATTTAGTGTTTACTGTTCTTTTAAAGCAAATTAACTATGAACAGGGTTAAAGCAATTTAAAGTGAACAGGGTTCACACAACTCCATTTTATTTCAATAGGCCTACTTAAAATGTAGCAGGCAGTAGGAAACCCCATAAAACTCACTTTTCCTTTTTGACATGACAAGCGTTGATGGCTTTTTTGTCTACCACTTTATTCCTGTCACTGATTCTGTCTTTCATGGTTATAATAAACTACGGACAGCATTTTTAAAACACACAACATAGTAGGATTCTAAACAGGATTTCACAGTGAGCACATTTTATATCTAGACTATATCTATGACCAAGGGAATGTCACCATTTGTGTGAACCATAATGAGCCTCGTGTAGCCTATCTGGTGTGCCTGTTATTCACACAATAGTCTGGGAGCCAAAGTCTAAAAAGCTCAAGAAAATAGGTTGAACCTGACAACGTCTGTTATACTTTTTATTTTTTTATTTTTTTTTTTTCGGTTAACCCCAAGAACAAATAATTGGAGGGTCTGCTCTGCCGGAAAGTTTTTGCCCATTTTAGTGTATCCACCCGGTCTTTGGTATTTTTTTGCCCTCAATGGTGCCTTCCAGGCATCGCTGCCTTCAAGGCACTACTCCCCTCAGTTTAGGGTTAGGATGAGGGTTTAGGGGGTTAGGGTTATGAATAGGGTTAGAAAAGTGCCTTTTAGGCTGTACTGCCTGGAGGGTGCCGTTGGGGGTAAAAAACACCATTAAGCGCATGCACCCTTCAATATTTAGGCCTAGCAGAAAAATGTGAAAAACTTTTTTCCCCCTAAATCCTCAATGGCTATCAAAAAATACATTCCAGATGCACAGAAAGCATGTGCTGACAACATTAACTGGAAGAAAAAATACATTTATATATGATTTTCCCTCCATTTAGTGCTAAAAGTAGACATTTTCTCAATATTTTCTTTAGGCCTACTTTATTTCATTGTCAATCAACTTCTGTTCCAGACAAGGAGGTCTATTAAACTGGAGACAGCTGCTAAGTTCCGCCCTCCATAGACCTGAATGGCTGAGGCTAGGCTAGTAAATGATCTGGTAGGATCATCACTGTGTTCAGCGTTTCTGCATATTCACCACCCTCTGTGCAAAAAAACTCTATATTCCTGGCCTCTGCCAGAGGGTGGTGATAATGGATAGTTTGTTTGCCATACAACACGAAGAAGAAAGAGTTTGTTGAGAACGTCCCTGAAGTTATACAGTATGTATGGCAATACACTTTTTTTCATAAGCTCCTCAAAAAATAAGCAAAGAGTAACCAAAGTTCATTAAACATTGCTATTACTCTCCCCGGAGTAACATTTAGCTGTAGGTGGCGGACATGTAGTTGCCCACCAATTTATATGTGAGTAATCATGCCCAACATGACTTTCTCGCATGCACTGCCTGGTTCACAGGTAGGCTACCAAAATGCTTCATCTGACACCATACTTGAAAATGGCGTATGCTAACGTGCCTCTGCACACTCTTGACCCCCTGGTTCCAGAGTACCTCGTGACGCATGGCTTCACTCGCATTGGCTATCGCCGAGTAGCATTGCTCCACATTTGCATAAAATAGACTTCACTTCCATCCTGGGCCTGCCACCCTGGCGACTTTCGCTGTTCGCTTGCTCTCATTGAAAATGAATAGGCTAGTGTTGCGTTTTATCAAAGGACCAGTAGACGACACCAGTATCAACATTGGTCTTTATTCGCGTTATTCACCTGGCGGCCATTTTGACGTAATTTAACGTAATTTGACGCTTGAGGTGTACGGAAGTTAAACGAAGTGCCTGCTCTTTTGGGAAACGGTGGAAAGTCTGCCCACGGTATGATTTTTTCCTCTTTGAGGATGTGCATTTCGGCACACAACAGTGAGGCGCCATGACAGCTGGCTGTGTAGCAACGGTGTAGCCGAGTGTACCCCTGAAGTGTACCCCTCAACGTCTTTAGAACGTTCCGGGTGAATAAGGCGAATTGACACACAAGCCCGGAATATGTGCACAAGAATACACTGATCATACAACTGGGCAAAGGTCAGTGACCCAAGCAGCCTTCATGAATAGGGTGGGCCCCCCGGGCCCCCCCACCAACCCCACATCCCAGCACCGCACTGCATGGCGCTGCTTCGTCCAGTGTCCTCCAATACGCCGAAGGACCCTGCTACCATCCCCAACCCCAATAACAGTCTCATGGCCAAAGCAGTATCCCAGCCCCCACTCGACACAGTTAACAAGCGGCCATACAGCACGTGGCATCCCATGTATCCTTTAATATAATGATAATCACACACGCGTGGTGCTAGTCCTAGTGACTAAACGTGCCGAAACATGACTGAACGGTGCCAAACACAGCAAAGAGCCTTAATTAACACCACCAACCCCACCTCCCAGCACCGCACTGCATGACGGGTAACCAGTAGTCGAGTTGTAAAATAAAAAGAAGGGGGATGGAGGATTTTATCATTTCGGACCCTTTATTGTGCCGATGAGCGCCCATGGTAGGGTCACTTATAGGGCCCACAGAGAGTATAGGCCTCATGCGGACACGCGCACACAGGCATAATACATTTGGCCTAATTTCAGCCTTTTAACCTAGGGTCATTTATTTCCATTTTTAGACATGTCCCAAAATGACAGGAAATGAGGAAAACTTAATTTAACAGGATCAGCTTGTCAACCATACTATTGGAAGACACCGAAAAAATAGGTTTGTATTGATGCTGTCTTTCCAGTCGTTTAATAAATTTTAAATTTTTATGTAAAATTGCAATTTAGGCCAAATTTAAGGGCCTATAGCTTTTGAATAGCACAAAGTACAATCTCAAAACGTCTTCAGTATACCTTTTCTCATGTTGTATATGTAAATTAAGTTTTGCAATTGTAGGTATAGGCAATCAAAATCACTTGACAGTCTAAAATGCTAGCATTTAGCTCGATTTTACGAAGCTATCCATAATTGAAATAGAATATCTCGGGAATGCAATGAGATATCAGGCTGAAATTTTTATAGGATGGTCACAGGATGTGGGGCATTCTTTGGACAGAAAAAATAGCAATATTGTTAGACCCTGGTGACAATGCTCCTCGAATTTACCCCAAATTTAGCCAAATATGCTAATTATATATTTTCCTCATTTGCACGTTTTCCCGCCTCCAGCTTCTCTTTCATCATCTAATACTAGGCAATGGAGTTAGAAGAACATTTAACGTCATCCGTAATACAACTCGGAGTGACTTATGCTATTTCAAAAAAGGCATGTATCAAACATTTTTTTGCGGAACGAGGCCTTAATATGTAGTTTGTTGTCCTGCAAATTACTGTGTAAGCTCAACGTTCATCACCTAGGCTACCTACTTTAATGCTGTGGAATATTCTTTCAAAGTTCAATTGCCATTATACATTCATTTCTAAATGTATCATGTTACTGTATACCTATGCTACTGTTTGTCTTTAAGGGATTTGCCAAATGCATGATGACAGCACTACTGCTTTTTATCCAATAGAGTGTGAAAGTCAATTTGAGCCGTCTACGGAGGTCTGGTTCCCGGAAGTGACTCCCCCTTTAATTTTGCCATAGGCGTTTCGAAAGGCCCGGTTCAAATAGGGTTCTAATTGTCCACTGTGTCTAACCAGCTACGGGGTACATGATAAGCATCTGATCTTTCGTGTCGAGTGAAAAAACAAACGAAAATACCAAAAAAAAACCTATGGTACAAACGTGTGTCCTTTTCATTTCCCCTCAGTGCAAAAAATACACTACCCATAAGCCACTACTTACTCCATATCCAGCCGACGATTTCCTTTAACGGTCATTGGTATCTGCTCAGGTCAACGATAGGCACGCGGTCGTGCTCCGTCATCGAATACTAGTATTTTTTGTCAATATCTGCTCTTTGTAAATATTTTTTGCATCAGAAGCCAAATAACCATACACAACTCTTTATTCAACGTTATTTAAGTGTACCATTCGCTTGACGTTACCGTTAGCCTTGCTGGTAAGGTGTAGTCGTTAGCAATTTCCTCCAGGTCAAGCCTGGTAACGTTACATTAGCAAGGTACGTTAGCCAGTTAGCGATAGCCTGTTAGCTAGGGACCAGGAAAACTAGCCTTTCATTAAGGTGCTGTGTTGCATGCGAGCAAAAATATATCTCCCTGCCTGCTCACTCTTCTTTATGGTCAGAGCATTTGGTTTTGTTAAACCAAGCACGTTAATCTCTGAATGCGATGTCAGAAATAAAATCTCAAGATCTTTAGGCTCCTTCCTCTTAGCCATGAGCTAAGTGCTTTGCTAGCACAATTCACCACAACTTTCTTGTCCTTCATGCTAGCCTTGACAGAAGCCACAAGCTACCCCTGTACCACAGAACAATGCGGTTTAAAATATTGGCTTTACTTAACTTTTCTTTAGCAGCAGCCCACCATGAACCTTTGTATGTTTCACAAGTGAAGAGACCGATGGTTCAGAAATATTATTTATTTTGAAATATGCGACATTACAAGGCAAACAAGTCATAGGCTACATTTTCGCCACCTTGGGCTAAGCGATGTTTAGGCTTGTCCGACCTGCAGCTTGCATCAGCGTCAGCATCAGTGATATTAAAGCCTACATTGAACACCATACCTAAACAAAACAAATAAAGCAAAAGGGCAAAGTAAGACACAAATAATGTAACCACAACAGACGTCAAGGGTTGTCATATAATCACTTCTACTATGAGAAAACAAACATGAATCGTAGCTGCTCATAAAAGCTACCATGCTGTATATCTATGTCTATGAGCTATGCTAACCACATCGTAAACTTACTTTTCATAACGCAGTCATCCGAGTCGTGGGAATGTCTGAATTTCTTAACAAAGCGCCTAAACAAAATAAATAAAGCAGCAAGAGGAAATAAGACACAAATAGGCTAAACGAACCACAACAGGTTATCATAATTATATTTTACTATTGAGTGCATCATCTTGTTAACTATACTTAGCAAGTTAGCAGCTAACACATCGTTTGAAACTTTGATGCGGTTTACCAAAACTTAACTTACACCGTCTTGTAATTAATTATATGCATTATATCGATACCAAAACAAATCGTATCATATAATAATCACATCATATCATGATTTTACACAAACCAAACTTACCTGAGGTCGTGATTATACACAGCCGGTTTGATGGAAGCACTATCGGGAAGATGGCGCGTGCTGTCTGGGAAGCCTACCGCTGGCGTCCGTTGCTGTCAATGTCTAGCGGTCCCCCAGGGCTCTAGAATAGCAACATTAGCACTAGCATAGCAAGGGCTGATCAGGGCTGATCATCTGCACCGACGTCCTAACGTTGATTTTCGCGGGCTTCATAAAGGTCCACCAATCAGATACGTTGCAGTGGGATTGTGGGATTGCTCGGGAACATGGGTAATGAAGTACTTCATTGGGACATCGCAGAAAAAGGACCTTTGTTCAGAAACTAAATTGAGATCTCATGAACTTTTGGTGTCAAGGTAAGCACAGGCACTCATTATGTCTTGCCGTAGCTAGTTAGACGTGTAGAATGTGTGGTTAAGACAGCGTGGGTTATAATCAAATTCTCACTCGCCCCGACGAACGCTAAAGACACTTCCGGAACCTCACTCTCACACTCTATACCATCCTGCAGTGGAGAGTGTTGACTCGAAGGACTATTGGACACCAGACTCTGAAAAGAAGTGGGAGCCAGGAGGTGCCAGGGTAGAATATCCGTCTAATCCGTCTGAGATAATCAGTGTGCACCTTGTATTTGTAGAGTTCGATGATGGTGCTTTTCTCTCAACTATAGACTATTATTATCCCAAAAAAGACATTGTGTATATATATGATGTTAACGACATGAGCTTGTATAAATATGATGACAACGACATAAGCCTTATCCCTGACAATGATTTAAAGAATAAGAAGGTGAAGATAACTGTTATTGCTCATGGTGACAGACAAATTGAACAATCACATAATAGTAATCATTGTCTGCATTATGAAATTGCAGAGAAGGCACCACAAGAACTTGCTAAATCCATAAAAAACTTTGTTGACATATCAGAGGTCATACCTCATGAAAGAATGCGCTTTATCACTTGTGATTCAGGATCAGTAGCAGCAAGCAACTACATGGTCGATTTTTTGAGAGAAATGAAGAACATTGGACTCAAAATCCCTGAAGCTGTGACATACACCCCTGTATTTACAAAAGAAACACTGGGAGTGCTTATGTCATCTGTATCAGCTTACCCTGAGCCTCTCTTTTGGCATTTTGAAAAACAAGGCATAGACATAATGGAAGAAGACCAAAATGGCAAAAGCCAATTAGACAAGATGATTGATGATGGAATAGTAAAACCTTCAATCAACGTAGAGGATAAAAACAATATGAGAATGTTGTTCACATTAGACAATAATGGAGAAGTTACGCGTTTTAATTTGCTAAAAACAATTGATAACAATGCCATTCAGAAGCACATAGAGTCATTTATAAATGAAGAAAATGAGATTAAACATTTGTAAATTATTGTTGCAATGCAAGAGGAACAGAGTTGTGTTTGAAGGTGTTTTGTTAAAAATAGTAATGTGGTATGAAATGCTTATTTGAGATGGCAAACCAAGCCATGCTGGAGAGCAATAAGGCTATTTCATTGGGCAAAACTTGCATACTGCTTAGCAGCAGCTCATTCAAATAAGCCCATTTTCAGTGAGTACAATGTGGTTGGTGTCATATTTGTCATGAGGAGTTTCAAACCAATCGGAATAATGAGTTACGTCATGGGGGTGGGATGCATCCTGCTGCAGGCGGCTTTACATCTCAAACACGCCTATTGGCATGCTAAGCTACAAGTTACACTGAGCACCATCTACAAGGAGCCAGACACATTTTTGAGGGCAATGCCTGAAGGTAGTAAGATGGTCCGATGTGAATTTTGAACTTGACCAAACGCGATACTGATGACAATTTAGATGATGTTTGTTAGCTTCATTAGCTTGCTAACTAGCCAACTTCATTGATCACCACAGTAAATGTAGCTAACTTTAGCTTGCTTAACTGAGCTAATCAGACTTGTGATTGAAAGTTGCTTTACTTTTGACAGGAGCAGAGACGGCTCATGACATTTCTATTAGTGTAACTGCAATAAACAAATGATGGAAAAATTATTTTAGTCTAAACACAAGTAGGCAAACAGGTCATGATTAGACAAAACATCTAATATGGACTTTGTTCAATTTTACTTAGCGATCTTTTATTGTTAAGCAACTTTCTCTACCTTGTCCATTCACCATAATGTTAAATTGTGACCCTGCACAACGAAATCAGTCGCATTGACATTTTTTTTTCAAAATTAAGTTATTGCATTCACGTGAAAGGCAAGAAAATAACCTTTCAAATGATACCACTATCGATACCATTGGCCAACAAATGACATAGATAGGAGCGTTCAAAGTGTTACATTGTTGCAAGTCAGAAAAATTTAAAAGCGGAGAAAAACAACGCTGAAGTTTATTAGCTGGTTGCAAGGGAGTTATTAGGCTAGCTATTTTGAACATAATGCTATCAGTGAACTCAGCTGAATTAATTCTGCTACTAGTCCAACCAAACCAGTTAAATGATATCAAGCCTACTTATCTAACATGCAACCAAGACAGGAATACCCCTATTTGTGGACTTTACACGAAATATGGATATAACATGGATATAACTTGAAGCTCACTGTAAAGGTAAGAGCCAGTGTTTGGTATTTTGCTATGAAGTAGGCTAGGCTACGCAACGATGCAATGTGTGGATGCAGCTGTTAGTATGGGATTTATGGTTGTCATGTCCCTCATCGAGTGATATCCTTGAAGCAGAAAAATCAGCAGACAGTTAATACTTGGCTTGTGCCGTTTATAGCACTACCGAACGCTTAAC
This sequence comes from Sardinella longiceps, assembly GCA_027497455.2. Lineage (NCBI taxonomy): Eukaryota > Metazoa > Chordata > Actinopteri > Clupeiformes > Clupeidae > Sardinella > Sardinella longiceps. The sequence goes on along the minus strand of JAODXP020004340.1, from coordinate 7,269 downwards.
AGCTTATTAAACTTCCAGTTATGCCAACTAGCTGCGCCAATTGAACCCGTCTGACTAGCCAGCCTCCAAGTCATATTCTCCACCCGACGTTAGCTCCATCTAGAGGAATTTTATGGACCCCAACATAATCGGCAAGTTACTTCTAGCCTAGTTTATGAAAATGAAAAAGCCCGTTACATTCAGATAATTATTTTTTCTTATAATCTATGACGAATGTTCACATGCCCTGCTGTAGTTTACTGTACAAATCAATTAGCACTAGAAATCTATGACAGCTAATTTAGTACAATGCTAAATGGATACACCTTCTCAACAAACACATTTTTAACCCATTTAAGGTATGAATTTCGGCATAACTTAACAACTATCTGAAAGGGCAGACTTTATTCTGTCAAATTATGCTGAAATGTGAAATTCGACTTTTTTGGTGCAAGCATTCCATTTTTAGAATTTTCTCAGAAACGAAGCTTCTGCGAAGCGACTGATTTCGCTGTGCAGAGTCACAATTGGCCTCTGTTATCCCCCACGCTGACTCCACCCTAGCATTTTGGGGGCGTTAACCGTACTTGCCGTCTGTATCTATGTAGCTCATCTCCATTAGTAACATGGGCCCTCATTGGCCTAATGAAATGGAGTCGGAAGTGAAGTCCATGAAACGCCATCTTTTGTTCAATTTTGGATGAATTCACTAGCCTAGCATTTCAAATTGGAATGAATGGGAGGCGGGACTTAGTATGTTTTTCCAGGTTTATTAATACCTCCATGGTTGTATGGCTTCAGTCAGCTGCAGCTGTGTTGTCCACCTTGTCCCCCATGCTTTTCCACTCCCACCGACATATTTCCGTAGATCTCGCTGGTTCTGGCTACAGCCTCTAGCTGTACCGACTCTGAACACGAACGAGCTTGGTGTGTGTCTGTGAGTAGGGGGGCGTGGTGTACGCATGGGTGTACGTATGGTCTGACTGGAGAGCTAGCGTCGAAAACATTTTCTGTGTGCCAATCACAGTCTGCACTTCTGTAACGCAAGTTTCCCCAAAAGAGCACATGTAGGCCTACCCGGCATATCTGCAGCTATGGCAAGACGCAAGTGCAAGTTCACGGATGAACTGAAAAAGAAATGTCCATGCTTTCGTCTTGGTCGCAATCCATAGCCGAGTGTCTAATGTGCAAAGCAGGCACTTACGTTTCCTTGGCAAATAAAGGTGCCAACACTTTGAAGCACACATAAGCACAGCCAAGCACAAAACACGCCCAGTGTGAGGAGGACTGAAAAGTCATAGGCCAGTGTAGCCTCCTGCTTTTTAAAAATGTTTTATTTTGTGCCCATACAAATAATTGTTTTATTTCATATTTTAAAAGGTTTGGTACAATAATTGTTTTATATATATATTTTTTATGACCTAATAGCACTGCATGGCACAGACATTTTGTTTTGGCACATCTGAAGCAGTGTTTGCACATTTTGTGGCAGTGTTTTTATAGGTTAGGCCTACTGTTGTTAAGGGCCAATAAAGCTCATCTTTATATCTAGTCACCATGTGTGGACACATTTATATTTGAACATTTGATGTGTAGCCTACTCTTTTTCACAAACTCATATCTGGTCACCCTATTAACGAGCTAACACTACCGTGCTAATACTAGAAAGCTAACGTTAGTTTTAAATTTAGAAGTTGCAGACTGTAAGACTGGTTGAACTGCAGACTGGTTGAACAGCCCTAAAATTAGCACGCTAACTTGGACGTACTGAACTGCTGTAGAACCCCAAAATTGCATTTGTTAGTATCATGAATGATTACAGACAATATTATGACACAAGGAATCATTGTAGTAGTATTTTAAAATGTATGAAGATAAAAAGTTTATGTTCGTTGTGACGAAAGATATTTGGCGTATGCAGCGACGAGGTGACAGACAACTGCTTTGCCCGCCCACATGATAACCGAGCCTCGCTAGACCCCAGTAGGCCTACAGAATCTCTGTGCGGGCTTAGCTTGGTAGGCTTATAAAAATATAATACCTTAACCTACTTTACCTGACATTTATTGCAGCTATGGCTTGTTCAGGGAATCGAGCTGGCTCACTTGAAAGTTCCCTTTCAAACTGCACATGTGAAGAGCTCTGTTTCTTGAGGTTTTAAAGTGGCTGTTTGCTCACAATTGCGTATGGAGGAGGTTTCCCTTTTGCTCGGAAACGATTTAGGGAGAATCCGAGTCCACTTCGAAAGGTAGTTTCTAGAATACTTGTGGCGGACTCGGATGTTTTTCCAGTGTGTGTCATCATTCAATACATTAACCGACAGTTCAATACATCAATGCCTTGTGAAACTCCTTTTTCCTCTACTCCATGATGTTAAGGTAGAGTATTACGGTCGCTGTCCATGGCATGTGGTGCTGAAGTGCATGGTGTGCATTTCCAATTCTGCTTTATCATTGCCGATTGTCTAGATTAGAGGATAATCAGGTGTGAACAACCTAAAAATCTATCATTAGTGAAAATGCCAAATGGCTGGTAGGCCTACACTGCTTACCAACTACTGGTGCCTGCTTAATTTTGTCTTAAACTTGGAGTACAATAATTAATTTGCAGGCCGTTTAAAGGTGAATATTGAACATTTTGGGATACACTACCTACTATAGCTACATGGGTGCTAATTAAGAATCAAAGTACTATTTCAATGTAATGCAAATACCATAGAGGATTATGCATTGTCCATGGTGTGGAAGAAAAGGACATTTGTCACAGTGCACATTAATCTCATCTACAGGGTGTAGGCTTCTAAAAATATATATAGTTTAGGCTGTCTAGCTCATTTACCCTTAAGGTAGGCTACAGATGTAAATGTAATCATTATTGCATATAGGCCTATTGAGTAGCCAGGCACGCCCTCACAGTGACGTAACACCTTCGGCGTTGCTGTCGCTGGTCTGGCTGATCTAAACAGCGTTTCTGACTTCCACAAAAATCTGGAACTCCACCCCCTTGGTCGGGAACCAATCAACTTTGAGCAGCTCTAATGGCTCTCAGTCCTGTTAGCAGGCAGTTCCCTTCACGTCACACACGTCAGAGGAAAGAGTGGTGTGATTGGTTTTGCTTGGGCACAGCATTTTCTGACATCGACCAGTAGCAAACTGAGGCATTTGAGGGAGGTGGGTCAACCATGTGCTTTGAGTTTGTTGCACAGGCTCTTGGTCAGACAAAAGTCTCGCAGAGCTTTGAAAGTCAATGGTAATCAGGCTACTGTTGAAGGGTATGTGCCTCATTTACACATGATATTTCTGAAAACTTGCAATACAAAAAAGGCAGATAACACATAAACAGCAGCTTGTTGACCGAGTTGTCCACCCAGGTTTTGATCCTTGGACATCCTAGATTTCATTTTTGTTTAAAGGAATAGTCCATTAGTATTCACCTCCTTACTCTGAGTTACATATGTGGGTAAAAGCATTTTGGTCTCATTGTGTTTTCCTAGTATGGCATTACCAATTTTCCCCATTTCTTAGCTTTAGCTTAGCATAGGCGCATAGCAATTCTTTGGCAACTTTACTTTCCAGTGTCTATGCTAAGCTAAAGGTAAAATTGGGGTTGCCAGACTAGGACAACGCATGCACTGAGACCAAAATGCTCTTACCCACATATGTAACTCCAGGTAAGGGAGTGAATAACCAATTTTCATAAAGAGGTGGACTATTCCTTTAACAACCTCTTACAGCAGCCCATGTCTGTTAAACCCCCTTTGCCCCCACTTTTGCCTCCAAAGCCAAAGTAAAGCTTGCCTCATAAACGTAAATGGCAATAGCCTACTGTACATGATCAAGAATATTGTGATTAGCAGCTGTTTTGGTCTTGGTAAAGCATTCAGAAGACCGCAAAACAATGAGCAGGATAAAAGCTCTGCACCCATAGAGTCTTTCACTCATGAGCAGTGTTGGGGAGTAACGGAATACATGTATTCGGAATACTGTATTCAGAATACAAATTATGAGTAACTGTATTCAGTTACAGTTACAGCTTAAATGGGTGGTATTTAAAATACAGTTACTTTGTAAAAATCAAGGGATTACTCAGTGGTATTTTACAGTTTCTCGTGTTTAGCTAGGCCTATCCCCTCTCTAATTTGGGTAATTCCACGCATTGCCAGAAACTAAGCCAAACAAATAATAGCCTAGCTATTAAACATCTTCCTAACGATGACGTCAGTAATACAACTGCGCCTAGCAAATGAAATGCACCCCACTCAGCGGCAAGACAGATATGCCTGTTACATAATCATAACCAAGTAGGCCTAGGACATGGCACAATTAGAAGTAAAATGAGCAAAATAACATTTACACATTCTGTCCATAGACTGAAGACTGAAAACCTTGACTGAAAAACCATTTCAGTGGCTGAAACCTCCAAATGCATGAATGAGTGCTGCAGCTGCATAAACTTCCATCTATCTCTCACCTGCAATTGGACTCAGGGAGCGTCACAAAAATCGTAAAAGCAATACACGTTTGGAAAAATGCTTTTTGATTTTGCTAGGTCCTGTTAATGCAGAAGGAAACAAACTTTAAGCTAATCTAACTAATAAAAAAGTTTTATGTTTCCTGATTTCAAAATCTGAAGACAGCTAGTGGCCAAGGCCATACTACCCATGTTGCCCCCTTAGGATAACTTCTCCTTGCTTACGTTAACAAACCCTAATATCTGCAAACTAATGTATTGGCTAGGGGCTGAACAGCCAATTTGTTGATAAAAACAAACAAGAATTTGCAGGATATGATTGCTACATTCATGTAGTTGAAAAAAGGCATAACATTAAAAGTAATCCAAAGTATTCAGAATACGTTACTCATATTGAGTAACGTAACGGAATACGTTACAAAATACATTTTGGGGCATGTAGTCTGTAATCTGTAACGGAATACAGTTTAAAAGTAACCCTCCCAACACTGCTCATGAGTGACTGAAGTGGTTGTGGTGATGCTGTAAGGAAGGTTTAGGACTGTATCTCCTTGAAACTTAATGTGGCATTAAAGACCCCGGTGTGTCAGTCAAAACACAAATGATAGGAGACTGGATGTGAGGAAACTTCACTTTTACCTCCAAGTGCAAAGCAGTCTGCAATATACAGAAATATGCAAATAATATTACAACCATGAAAAATATCACTTTCCCATTACAAAGGAAAAAATATATTAAGTGCAACATAAATTACATCCACATGGCAGCCCACTTAGTATTTCCATCATAAGACAGTATTCAAAGGCTAATAGCGCCATCTACTGGTCACAGTAGGACAAATTAACACGTGTAATGGCTGCCACTTCACATGAAAAGAAAGCATGTAGGCCATGTGAGCTACTTTAAAGCTAGAATGACTTGGCAGAAATAATTACATTGTCCTGGACAAATAAACAAATTCTCTACACAATTCTCTACCATTTCCAGTGTCCACATGCATAGCAGGCAGACAGACAATTAAATGCACAGAAGTTTAGGCTTTACACTCTGAGCTCGCCATATTGAACATCACGCACATCACGCATAATTCCTCCGCGTGTATAATTAAATATTAAACATCAACTTGCGGTTAACCTGAAATAATAAACACCTAGAATAATAAGTAAGACACTGTACTTACATAATATCAAGAACTAGCACTCGAAGTACACATCCCAATCCTGGTTGAAGCTAATTATGCACAGGTTAAACATGACAGACTTTACAGGTATCCTCCGTCGTCTTCTACTAAGCAACAACTCTTTCGCTGGGAAATTATACAGTGAACATGTGACTGATCAAACAGCCTGTCATAGGACACTACTAACATAAAAGTAGAAAGGGCATCTTTAGACCTGATAATTGTAAACTTGCACTGAATATTTAACTTATTATAGAAAAATACACATAGTGAAACTAGAGCAATTATTAATGCAGTCAGTTCCAGGAGCCTTTTAAACAGATGCCTCAAAATTGCAGGCTGCGATGAAGTCCTATATTGGCTGATTGGCTGATAAAATGTTACCTCACTCACGTCAGATCATGCGCTACGTAACTTTCGTAAGGCACTTCCGCGCAACGATCTGATGTTGAAGCCCATCAGAGAGATTTCAAGCCATTATTCTCTAACCGGACCAATCAGGGCCGCTAGCTGCTGTAGAGGGTGTGACGTAGCGAATAAGCAACTGTTTTGAATCCAACCAATCCAACAAACGTAACCAGCGTCATCGGTTGGTTTCGATGTGGTTGGCGGCAGTGTACGTCAATTAAATTGATGGACAAGCCGTTTGCCCAGTTAGATTCAAGGATTTCTGGCTCCTGAAATATCTCATCTATCGCTGAATATCAGATGAACGCGCGTAGCGCTACATCTGACGTGAGTGAGGTAAGATAAAATGATTCCTTGTTTCAGAATATTGTCTGTAATCATTCATGATACCAACAAATGTAATTTTGGGGCTCTACAGCAGTTCAGTACGTCCAAGTTAGTGTGCTATTTTTTGAGCTCTTAAACCGTTACAGTCTGCAACTTCTCAATTTAAAACTAACGTTAGCTTGCTAGTTAGCTTGCTAATAACTTGTAGTAGCCTAATAATTGGCATAGCCTGATCTAATATTAAGTTTATCTGCTTCAAAATCAAACAGTAACAACTGACATCATTAGGCTTGAAATTATATCAGGGATACATCCAAAAAGCAACCCAATTTATTGGTACCATTCCACAAATTTCCATTCACTTTGCTTCAGCATAACCTAGATCTCTGCTACTCTCTTGTGTCACTTGTCCCTTGCCCCTCAAGATAATTTGATTGGCCCGATATACTTTAGATTGTCCCGCCTTCTGGTCTGCTTCAACTGACTAGACTCCTCTGAAAGCAAATTGAATTTGAATTGCCATTAGGGGGTTCTAGATTTCTAGGCTAATGTCATAATGTATCAAGCCTGAAGCTGACCAGCACTTTTATTTCTCTTTAAGGGATTTACCAGATACATGATGACAGCTCTTCTGCTCTTTGTTTATCACCACCCTGCTGTGGATGGTGGTGGAGTCTTTTCAAAGCCTTGGACACCAGAGTTTGAAAAGACTTGGGATTCAGGAGGAACCAGGATAAAAATGACCATGAATCCATTGGAGATGATCAATGTACATCTGGTGTTTGTGAAGCCTTATGATCGTGCTTTTATCTCAACTATAAATTATTATTATCCAAATAAAGACACCATGCCTAAGCTGTTTAATGGCAATGCTAAGAGCTTTATCCCTGACAATAATTTAAAAA
>JAODXP020004338.1:25000-27500 GCA_027497455.2 Sardinella longiceps | reverse complement strand
ACCTGTTGCTCTGTGATCAAAGCATGTGTTCTATGTGTGTGTGTGTGTGTGTGTGTGTGTGTGTGTTGATCTGTAATGAAGATGTGTCCTGTCTGTAGCATCTCAAACACACACTGACTGTGCTATAGCTTGGTTAAAGTAGCAGTGTGTAAGATTGTGGCCAACATTGGTTTGACAATCATGTTCATAAAACATATCTTTGTTTATTTCTCACGTTGTCACCATGTGTTTTGGACGCATAATGAGGCCTTGACAACAACAACAACAACAACAACAACACAAACACCACTTGAGGTAATGACAACACTAACATTATTTGTGGGCTGCAATTTAGCTTTTCAAATGCAAATATTCTGGCTGGACTTCAACTGTCAGTGATTGCGTTTAAAATTAACATAATTATTTCATGTCTGGTGACATATCAGGACCATTTTATGATTATTTGGAATACATTTGTTACATTCTGCTACTTTAACCACAGTGGTGGTGTGTGTGTGTGTGTGTGTGTGTGTGTGCTCACCAAAGTCACGGCCATCAGAACATTCTGTCCGTGTGTTTGGAATGTTAGGTGTTTATTTAAAATCATGTTTAAATATTTAGTCACAAACATTCCTCACCTGATCCAGGGACTCATGTACTTATTCATTTATATTTCTTAATTTTTGTTCAAGAAACATTTCACTGCCAAAAAACTGTACAGCAATGTTGTTTATTTAGTATTTTGAGTGAACATCTGACGTGTGTTTGTACTGTGTTTTTGTTTTGCTGGGGAAGAACAAACCGTCAATATTTTTTTCTCTTTTTTTCCTTTTGATGTCTGTACAGTAAATGACTTGGAATAAACGTACTTGCTAAGAACTTGTCTGTGAAGGGAGAAAGTATAATCTCATTATGGAGAAACTATTTGCTAACTGAGTCAAACTAAAACTCACAATCACACACACTCTGCCTGTGACATTCAAACACTCACAATCACATACACACACACACACACACACACACACACACACACACACACACACACACTCTCTCTGTCTGTGCCATTCAAACACACACACACAATCACACACACTCTGTCTGTGCCATTCAAACACAAAATCACACACACACACACACACTCTGTGCAATTCAAACACAGAATACACACTCTCTCTCTCTCTCTCTCTCTCTCTCTCTCTCTCTCTCTCTCTCTCTCTCTCTCTCTCTCTCTCTGCCTGTGCATTATGGATAAACCCTAATTGTGTACTAACCCCAAAAGGACATCCTGTGTTACGCAGAGCGATTCAAACACACACTCAAACACTCAAACACACACACACACACACACACACACTCAGCCTGTGCCAGAGCTGTACACACACTGAGATCAAAGCGATAATAGCAACCACTCTCATGCCTCTTAAGACCCCCCCCCCCCCACACACACACACACACACACACACACACATACACATACATACACACACACACACACACACACACACACACACACACACACGCACACTGTCCATTACATAAATGACACAGCCAGTCAGTCAGTCAGTCAGTCAGACAGTCCGTCAGGAGGACATAAATGGAACGTACTTTACACACGCTGTCCATTACATAAATGACAGTTAGTCAGTCAGTCAAGCGGCCATAAATGGACGGTATCTACTTGACCAAGCCGTGGTAATCAGCTGTCATACTGTCTGTCAGGTGGACATAAATGGACGGTATCTACTTGACCAAGCCGTGGTAATCAGCTGTCATACTGTCTGTCAGGTGGACATAAATGGAATGTATCTACTTGAGCAAGCCGTGGTAATGAGGTGTCGTGTTGTCCGTGGCCATTACAGCAGATTGAAGTGCCTGTTTTGTAACATACAGTACATAAGCTTCTGATTTCTCCTGTTTTGGAACATATAGAACATGAGCTTCTGATTTCTCCTGTTTTGGAACATATAGAACATGAGCTTCTGATTTCTCCTGTTTTGGAACATATAGAACATGAGCTTCTGATTTCTCCTGTTTTGGAACATATAGAACATGAGCTTCTGATTTCTCCTGTTTTGGAACATATTGAACATGAGCTTCTGATTTCTCCTGTTTTGGAACATATAGAACATGAGCTTCTGATTTCTCCTGTTTTGGAACATCCAGCAGCTTCTGATTTCCTGTTATGGATCTGAGAATGGAGAGCTGCTTTTCCAGAGTGGCTTTGATCCATATCGAGAACAACTTTGGCCCATATCGAGAACAACTTTGGCCCATATCGAGAACAACTTTGGCCTCGTCGAGAACAACTTTGGCCTTAACTTGAACAACTTTGGCCTCATCGAGAACAACTTTGGTCACATCGAGAACAACTTTGGCCCATATTTAGAGCAACTTTGGCCCATATTGAGTGTTTTTGGCCCATATTGAGAGTGTATTTGGCCCATATAGAGAGTGTTTGGCCCATATTGAGAGTGTATTTGGCCCATATTGAGAGTGTATTTGGCCCATATTGAGAGTGTTT
>JAODXP020004338.1:10000-12500 GCA_027497455.2 Sardinella longiceps | reverse complement strand
GTTCGCAAGAAATATGCAAATAAATTTGTAACTTTGTCATGTAAAAATAAATTGCAAAATATTGGTATGGACTATTTTGTCTTCCCAAAATATTGGTTGTGACATGTCACTATGGTCCCTATGCAAATTTACGCCATTGCACACACACACACACACACACACACACACACACACACACACACACACCACAACCTTGAGACACACACAAAACCTTGTGACACACAGGTGTAAGGACACACACACACACACGCACACACACACACACACATCCTCGAGACACACAAGATTGTGAAGGACACACACACACACACCCCTAAAGAAGAGACACAGGTGTCCCGTGGGGTCATGCTTTTAACCTTGCATGAGATCCCAATATTCCAAGAGCCGCATCACTGCCACTTAAAGCTCTTAGAACACGGAACACGGAACACAGAGCCTTTGTTCCGCTCACACACACCTGCTACATGTGGGGCTTGTAATCACATCTTTCATTCATTTAACAAAGGAGCCCCCTGAGATACACACACACACACACACACACACACACACACACACACACACACACAGCTATATCAAACACACAGATTTACAAACAGTTTGAGATGACAAGTCCCGGCCTTGCTGATCCCTGAAGTAATGTTAGATTGCGTACTGTGTGTGTGTATCTAAAGTAATGTTAGATTGCGTACTGTGGGTGGGTGTGTGTGCATCTGAAGCAATGTTAGATTGTGTACAATGTGTGTGTGTGTTTGCGTCTGAGGTAATGTTAAATTGAGTACTTTGTGTGTGTGTGTGTGTGTCTGTGTGTGAAGTAATTGGCTGTCTCATAAGAGTGTAGAAGAGCTGATGAGAATAATCATATTAATCAAACTCTTTCCTCTCAAACGGCTGAGAACGACCCCCCCCCCTCCTCCCCCCATGGGTACTGCATGAACACATGAATGAATGCATGAATGATCTCACCCTCTCGACACTCAAGAGGCCCTCTTGCTTTTGCTCCTTGATCCTCCCAGTGTGTGTGTGTGTGTGTGTGTGTTGATCCTCTCTACCTGTCCCAGTGTGTGTGTGTGTGTGTGTGTGTGTGTGTGTGTGTGTGTTGATCCTCTCTACATGTCCCTGTGTGTGTGTGTGTGTGTGTGTGTGTGTGTGTGTTGTTCCTCTCTACCTGTCCCAGTGTGTGTGTGTGTGTGTGTGTGTTGTTCCTCTCTACCTGTCCCAGTGTGTGTGTGTGTGTGTGTGTTGATCCTCTCTACCTGTCCCAGTGTGTGTGTGTGTGTGTGTGTGTGTGTGTGTGTGTGTTGATCTTCTCTACCTGTCCCAGACAGTGTGTGTGTGTGTTGATGCTCTCTACCTGTCCCTGTGTGTGTGTGTGTGTGTGTGTTGATCCTCTTCACATCTATTTGAAAAGGAGTGGTGACTCATCATTGGAACTGTAGTTGCCTCTTGTCTAATGTGCAACAGATGCTAATAACCTTATTCATAGACTATGCAAAGATTCTTCGTTAATATTATTAATATTGCCTTTCTACCCTGCTGATTCTAGTTTTATTTATTTTTTATTTACTTATATTTAATCATACAGTATGCAAAGATTTTTTATCGTTAATATTATTATCTTATTTAGTTTCTTACCTTATTCATACAGTATGCAATAATTATTCATGAATAAAACCTTCCTGTCCTGATCTGCTCCTTTTAGTTGTATTTCTATTTCATCTTATTTAATTTCTAACCTTATTGTTTATTCTGTGCACACGGGTCCCCTAATGAGTGTAATTATTCGTGTCTGTTATCAGTGTTCATGTCCGCACCGTGACAATAAGATAAGTGTGTGTGGACCCTGAGGGCAGCAGACAGGATGTTATTCTAACCTTCCCTCAGTTATGGCAACACTGCCCCCATGTGGTCAGGAATAGGCACAGCCCAATATCCACCTGTAGCTGTTCCGTTTCCCAAGCGCTGCAATACAGTCATGTGTGAATTACCTCTCGTTGTTGTTCAGTCTGTCTAAAGCGGCAAATTGCAATAATCATGAGTAAACTACCTCTAGTTGTTCAGTCTATCTAAAGCCGCAATAATCATGTGAAAATTACCTCTCTATGTTCCGTCAATCGAAAGCTGCAATAATCATGCGTAAACTACCTCTCGATATTCCGTCTCTAGTTGTTCCGTCTCTCGCGTGCTGGAATAGCCATGTGTTAACTACCTCTAGTTGTTCCGTCTCTCGAGTGCTGGAATAGCCATGTGTTAACTACCTCTAGTTGTTCCGTCTCTCGAGTGCTGGAATAGTCATGTGTTAACTACCTCTAGTTGTTCCGTCTCTCGAGTGCTGGAATAGCCATGTGTTAACTACCTCTAGTTGTTCCGTCTCTCGAGTGCTGGAATAGCCATGTGTTAACTACCTCTAGTTGTTCCGTCTCTCGAGTGCTGGAATAGCCATGTGTTAACTACCTCTCGATATTCCGTCTCTCGAGTGCTGGAATAGTCATGTGTTAACTAC
>JAODXP020004337.1:0-37500 GCA_027497455.2 Sardinella longiceps | reverse complement strand
GCATTATGACGCTAGCAAGAATAGCAACCACTCAAGCCACACGTCATAATATAGTACCAGTTCAGCACGCTTGGTACCTCGACTGAAGGTGGTACCAGCTGGTACCAAAAATCGTACCAGTTCCATGGTACCAGTACCAGATTTTGCCAGTGGAAAAGCAAAATAAGCGATCCGAGCCGAACCGAACCGAGCTGGTACCATGCAATGGAAACGGGGCTTTACTGTCTGTGTGTGTGTTCACTATTACATCATCAGTGTGACTTACTGTCTGTGTGTGTTCACTATTAGCACATCAATGTGACTTACTGTGTGTGTGTGTGTGTGTGTGTGTATGTATTCACTATTAGACTGCATCAGTGTGACTTACTCTCTGTGTGTGTTCACAATTAGACTGAATCAGTGACTTACTGTCTGTGTGTGTGTTCACTATTACATCATCAGTGTGTGTGTGCGTGTGTGTCACCTTAGACAGGTAGTCTTTCTCCACTTGCTCCTTCAGCACATCAGCAGGTTTCTTCTCATAGGATTTATACGTCTCCAGGTAACGGCCTGCCTCCTCTGGACTGATCACACACACACACACACACACACACACACACACACACAGGTTTTAATCACAGCATTCATTGTGTATCATTCTCATGTATAGTAGTACTGAGGGTGTGTATGCACATGCAGGTGTATGTATGTGCGTATGTATACACGTGCAGGTGTGTGTGTGTGCACATGCATGTGTTGGTGTATGCACGTGCAGGTATGTGTGTGTGTGTGTATGCACGTGCAGGTACTGTATGTGTGTGTGTGTGTGTGTAAAGGTTCTTACCTCCAGGCCAGGATGAGGGTGCAGTCAGCCATGATGCAGATCCGAGCCAATTCCCTCAAAGCATAATGGGGGTTTTTCTGTGTGTGTGTGGTGTGAGTGTATGTTTATGAAAGTGTGAGTGTGAGTGTGTGTATGTGTGCGCGTGTGTGTGTGTGTTTGTGTGTATATGTGAGTGTGTGTGTGTGGAGGAGAGGGGGGAACATGAGAATAATAGTACAGGGAGGGGAGTGGGACAGACATAAAATAATGAATAAATAAAATATCATAAAAACAATGGCATAAATACACTTGATGCAAATAAAAGAGACCTGGTATGACTCTAAATAGTCTTTCAAAGGTCTGGAAATGCTCCAAACCTCCTTTGGAAACCAAGCGTGTGAGCAGAGGTGTGAATGAAAGAGAGGTAAATGAAAGAGTGAATAAAAGAGGTGAAAAAGAGAGGTAAATGAAAGAGTGACTAAAAGAGGTGAAAAAGAGAGGTGAATGAAAGAGTGACTAAAAGAGAGGTGAGGAAAAGAGGTAAATGAAAGAGACTAAAGAGGTGTATGAAAGGGAGAGGTAGATGAAAGAGTGACTAAAAGAGGCTAAAAAGAGAAATAAAAGAGTGACTTAAAGAGGTGTGGACTCACCACATCCACCTGCACCAGCAGCACCCTGAGAGAAGCAGTTTCCCAGCACCTTCAGACGCTCATGGATGTAGTTGGGGCTCAGATTATGATAGTGCACACTGAGAGAGAGAGAGAGAGAGAGAGAGAGATGTATCTCGCGCTAGTTCAGGCGACGGTAGCTTACAAGCTACACAGAGACAAGCTGTACATATAACCTTATATCTAAGCTAAAAGTTCTCTATGCCTCGGTTTAAATGTAAACACCCTTGGGAATCTACGGAATTAATTTTGGAGTAACTTTGAGCTTCGTCAATGGTGGAAATTATGGAGGTAAGCTAGAGTTTTCAACTCAGACTATCAGGTGCTGGTGCTTAAAGAGGCTTTCAGTAGCATTTTTATAGTCATAAAATCCTTTGAAAATCATTCTTTCAGTTGTCTGACTCGTTATGTCGAAAATTTTATTTTTCTCTCATCTCACTACCCTCCCTGGCCGTAGAATCGTTTCTGTAAGTTTCCAGCCGCGTCCCTGCGCCTGCCTTGCTTTGGAAGTCTCGTGAGGCGCGTTAGGTGACGAGAACAACGAACTGCTTTACGGCATTTCTACTCGAGACACACCCCCAAATAGCTTTAGCCGGCAGAATGCTGCTCGTTTTCATATCATCGAAATGGCAGAACCAGCGAAAAGAACAAAAAAGGACGAGAAAAGGCCGCTTTCGGAGGAGTCGAAGGCGAAGAAGAGAGCTAGAGACCACGCAAGGAAATGCAGCAGGGTAAACCTTGGTCGGGCGTTCAGTGAATGACGAGAGCTCCGAGACAGCGAAGCATCCTGCAAAACAGATGCCGACCTGGCTGTGCTACTTTTGCAGTTGTAAGTACATCTCACCTACATGTCTGAATCTAGGATCCTACACGTTGTTAATAGTTATAATTTACTCCTATTTTTGGTGTTCAAATGGGGTTTCAATTTCAAATAATAGCTAACGACAACGATAGCCGATTAGCTACCTAGCTAGCTAGCTAGCCTCCAAGAAATCCTGTGTGGGCTACTAACGTTACCTATAGCGATGTAACCACAGAAATGTTTTGATGCTTGTTGGAGAATTGTCCTTGGCCAAGCAAAAGTCACCAAAGAAGAAGATCTGGTTGGCAAATCTGCAAAGATTAGCTACAATGACAACTTGTTTCAACTCGCTCAACATGTTATAGTACCCATACAGAAGTGCAACCACGTAAGTTAGACATTCGGTCTCTGCGTGCCTGTCATGGAGTGCCACCTTTTCAGGTCATCCTCAAACCCCGGGGGATTGGAGTAGTACTAGAATGGGTAAAATTATATTTTTATGTTGTCAGTAAGTCTGTGTTGGACATAATACATTCACTTGGTGTAAGCTACTGTCTGCCTTGCCCTTCCCCTACGCTATTGTTGTATGTGAAGGGCCTGGCTCCACATCTCAAACAAGACAAAGGGAGGGGGTGACAGTCAGGGGCTGCTTACAAGTAAAGGTGTGAACATTTGCACAGGAATGAGATTACTGGTAAATGTACATGGCCATTTCGATTCACTGTTCTACATGTTTCTTCTGTTCTCCTTAGGTTACATCAAACTCATTGTTGGTTGTAGGTATGCAGAGCATAGACATGTTTCTAATGATTTTAATTTCAATCAGGCTGGCACAGTAAAGCAGCAGACATCCCTTCTGGTTTGGACCAAAGAGATAGTGAACCACTTCTGGTACTGTAGCAAGCATTGCGACACAGAAGAGCAGTTCAAGGTATGTTTTACAAAATATTTATTGTCGTCAATGTTATGGTGCTTGCTTTTAGGTAGAATTTGTATTAATTTTGCATGTATTGTCACACTGCACAGCTGATGTGTGCTGGCTTGCTACATCATGTCCGCAACGAACATTCTTGGCCAACTGGTTACTGTCTACATGAGCCCCTTGAAGAAGATGAACATGACAAGCCCTGGATAGAGCAAGGTATTGTGACTAAATGTAATGAGTAAAAAAATGTTTGAATTGGCAAGAATGCACAGTGTTCACTGTCAGCATCATCATTACAGGTTCAGCCGCACACCAGGCCCTAGCTGCAATCGTCCTGGACAAGAGGTGGCTAAACCTGGTTCCCAAGTTTCTGATCTTCCGGTGAGCATTGTAATTGGGTGTCATTTCAGAATTGCCAGATGACTGGCAGAAACATGCATTGTTTCAATCACGTAACAGTAAACATCGCTGAATGTAAATCTCCTAACATTCCCAGGGCTTCCAAAATCATGATGTATGCCTCCAAACGAATGGCCTACACACTCTTCATCTACAAAACACGGACACTACTGGCAGCCATCGACTACAATAAACACAATCAGCGCTTGCCAGCACTGGAGAAGGAGGGACATAAAATGTGAGTTTGTTTACATGCCAAGACCTCAGTGTTTCAAATAATGATAATATTGACTAATTACATTATTTACTTGTTCATCAGGTACAGAAGGAAATACAACAAGAAATCGAAGAACTGGTGTACACCGTGAAGGAAAAGAAAAGGTTCACCTACATCCCTGAGCTGCAGAAGACAATTCTGCAGAAGAGGCTGATCAGTGGCACTGGTCTTCCCCGTAAAATTTCAATGCGACCAGATGACCCTAGGCGGCTTGGATTACTGTCCTCTGCTCAGCCTCCGCCATCAACAGAGGAGCTGGTTGCTCAGCAAGTGTCATGGGGGGACCTAGCACTTCCAAATCCTCAAGGCGAATGAGGTTGCACTTTTCACATTTGATGCCACACTAGTCCACTTGTTTATAACAAATGCACATGCAACTGTTTGTAAATGTTTTTATTTTATTTTTCCTCGTTCACACAACAAAATAATTGCACATTCTTTGTAAATAAATAAACATTGATAGACAAAAATGTCCATTTCTTCTTTTGAAAAAAATAAATATTTGAGGTAGAGAATGTGGTTATAACTATTTACAAGTAACATTTTTCAAGTAAAAAGGAGATAAAACAAACAGTGTACAAATATTTAGATATTGCATGGGCAAAAATATTTAGATCTTGCATGGGTAAATTGTCACAGGAAGCGAACCTCTGCCATTTCTCCTCTCGTGCAGATCCTGTAGCCTCCTTTGATCCTCTTGGTTGAGGTCTCTCACTCTTGGGGTTCTCGGTCTAGCACCTCGGGAACCCATTGCCCGAGGGGTGAAGTCAGACGAGGTTGTCGAATTAGATTCCTGCAATATCATTGGAAACGTTTTAGCTTTATACCACAAATATGGAGTATCCTTAGGCTTGAAAACGAAGAATAGAAACCATGCTGTCATAGGCTGCTTCTCTCAACATAGTGTTACTCAAATGTGATACGTCTGCCCACTAACACAGTATCATTAGTTTTCACACTTTCTAAGCCAATTCTCATTATAATCAGATCAATTTTGCCTACGTCAAAGCATATCTCTTTTAGATAAAGTATTGAACGCTTGAAAAGTAGCATTACAATTACGCATAGAAATGGTAGAAAAGTTTCATTCATGTATAGCATTGGCTAACGTTAGGTTAGTGGCTGGTCTGACACCGTATACTTTACAACTAAAGTGTATTTTTCACACGATAAAATACATACACTTACAAAGTGCAAAGCAGCAAATAGTTGGTTTGTTTTACCACTTTTTAAGCGTGAATAGTGTTACTTACCTCAGTAGACATGTTGTCGGTCTGTTGTAAACATTAGTTGTAAATCCAGCGTGAGCAGAGGCATGAGACTGTATCGATAGCAACAGCAGTAAAGCGTCCGGTGGGAAAGGATTTACGACAGTGTGTGGTAGGGTCTCGCGTAATTACACGTAGCAGCGCCATCTACAGCTTTGGGGTGCACAGTGCATACACAAAAACGGAAAAAAATACAGACTTGCTGAACGTGTCTTTAACAAATCTTTTTTAAAAACCCATTTGTACACACTTGCTTTTGGTACCATCCGATGTCTTGTCTTTCTGTTTGTTGGCTATTTTTATTTTTATTTAACTTATTTTTCTTTGTTGTTGCAAGGGGGTGGGTGTTCATATGCGACCGTCACAACTGTTCTTTTGATCTTTTATACTTTCCTGTGTTCTTTAACTATCTATTTATTGGAAGCACTTATGTGCCTGTTGTTAAACCTTGTGAAGCACTTTGGTTTCAATTTCTGTTGTTTTAAATGTGCTATATAAATAAATTGACTTATGACTTCAGAGGGGCAAAGACCTGCTCTACCAGGTGCTGGAGGAGGCAGAACCCTTCCTGATGGAGGAGCTCAAGGAGCTTTAAGGAGGACTTCATGAGTATGTGGATGTTGTGCAGACAAAGTGGCGTTTGGTTTTGTGAAAGGAGAGGTCTGGTGTGATAAGGAATGAAAGTATATTGCAACATCATCAAAAAGTCTGAACGTTTGCTGGGGGGCAAAATTTTGATATGTCCGTGCAGGCTGGTGAAGACCACTTAGTACTGTAGTTGTAGCCTCCAGGTGCATTGAGCTAGATTGTAAGTAGTCAAATTGCTGTTTTAAAGCCACCACATGCAACATTTAGGTAAAATTTCGACGTTTCCTATTCATTACACCTCTATGTAAATTGCCTAGAACTCACTAGACTTGATAAATGACATGTTCCGGAGTAAAACGAGCCCCTTCACGAGATTGTCCGACCCTCCTTGAGGCAGATACCGCCTCTGCAAGATCAGGGAGCGCGTCCCGGCTATCGTAAGTTTTGGTTAGCAAGCAAGCTAGGTCACGTGACTTAGCCAGAGTTTACTGTTTGAATTACAGCGCGATTTGTGACTTCTCTGCGCATTCAACTGTCGATACGTTTTGTTAGCGGCGATCACCATTGACTATGCAATTCTAAATGGAGGATTACTGGTAGAAACGCTTAATAACTGCTTTGTTTGGTTGTTAGCTTACTGGATGACGCCACCGGATCCTGCATAGGTTCTCTTTAAAGCACCCACTTGCAACATTTAGGTAAAATTTTGATGTTTCGTATTCTTTACACCTTTATATAAATTGCCTAGAACTCACTGAACTTGATAAATGACATGTTCCGGAGTAAAATGAGTCCCTTCGTGAGCTTGTCCAACCTTCCTGGAGGCAGATACTGCTTATGCAAGATCAGGAAGAGCGTCCACCCCTTGGTTAGCAACCAAGCTAGGTCACATGACTTAGCTGGAGCTTACTGTTTAGTGCATTCAACTCAGTGCATTCAACTGTCGATACATTTTGTTAGTGGCGTTCTCCATCGACTACGCAATTCTAAATGAAGGATTATTGGCAGAAACGCTTATTAACTGCTTTGTTTGGTTCTTAGCTTACTGGATGACGCCACCAGATCCTGCATAGGGTTTAAATCATAGATACCACATAGCTCGATGCACTCAGAAGCTACAACTAGCAAGTAGTCTAATCCACAATATATATACAGTAATATGCTATAAATTCGCTCCTTATCACACCAGACCTTTCCTTTAAGAACTAAAAGCATTCTGTTGTTTTCTTGATTTCCCTACAGTGCAGGCCTAATTGCTCTTTGACACTTGGCCTTGACCTGCTATACCAGTTTTGTATTTCCATACAGTGTATCTCTGGCCAGGTGCACTAGTCGGAGTCAAAACTACAACCAATTGACGCATAAAACGCAGCGGAAGCATCACAGTAATTCACAGCCATTGTTCATAGCTGATTATGCTTAGAACACACCGCATGTTTTCTGCATATTATGCACTTACCATAGACTTTAAATGAGAGCTTGGGCAACTACTTTACACAGGAGACCATTTCTGGTGTGAAAATTCAAGGAGGTTGAAGGAGGAGGCATGGGTGAAAGGGGAAACGTGATGAGAATGAGTCATAATGAAACGCCATTTTAGAGATGTTTTATTTGGTATTTTGAAAATTCTTGAACATTTTTTTCAAATACCTCATGACTGCAGCATTGCACACTCCAGACCACTGGCATAGTGATGTCAACAATAGTCAGAGCGACAAAGTCTCAAACGCAAAAAAAAAAAAAAAAACCTGACGATGGTCTGTTTTTATTTGTTTTATTTTTCTGTTAATTTTGACCGTTGGAATTCCCTCAAATCCACAGTGGGTTGGGTAGGCCGCCAGGACATGCAAATATTAAAATTACTAACTAGAAAAGCACTCGAAGAACGCAGACCTCCGCCAAGGCAATGTGGTCACAGATGCAATATAAAATAGAAGCAGCAAAAGCCCGTCCTCCCACTTGTAACCCGGACCCCCCCCCCCCCCCCCATTCTCTGCCTTCCCCCACTTCACCTGACTTGACACTAAATTGCAAGCATATGCATGCATTTCCAGCGATCACCACCTGCACAGTGGACCGATTTTATCAGGACTGGGTCCTGAGCAGAGTTGGGTGTAACGCATTACAGTAACATAAGTTAAAGTAACGTAACTACTTTTTTCGCAAAAAAGTAGTGTAACGCGTTACCGTTGAAAATTTGGTAACGAAACGTAGTTCCTTTTCCAATACGGCCCAACGTTACTTTCCCTACGGACATATTTGACAGCGGCACCGATTCTCTGTTCCATGTTGCGCAATAGCGCCATCATTTAATAGAGACCCTTCAGTGACTGATGGCATGAAGAGAGCAAGCAGCAGCGAGAAGCAGCCAACAATAACCTTTGAGGGACTATGCTCATTACTTCGAACTCATTGAAACTAAGGGGAGGAATGTAAGTGTAAGGTGTAAACTGTGCCCTGGTAAGAAAGTTCTGTCCACTGCCGTTAATTCAACTGCTAACCTTTCCAAGCATTTGAAAGTAGCCTAAAGCATGCTAACGTGGAGCTTATAGCTCAAGATCCCCGCGGAACTGATGATTCAAGCTAGTTTTGTGCTGAGTTGTTTTTGTTGCCTCACAGCTGTAGGCCTTTTCTGTTGGAATGAGATTAAGCATGTTTAATTTTGAGACACATGCCATTTTGAGGTTGTCATCACGTTCATAAGGAGCCTGTATTGAGGCTGTCATTTACTACTGTTTCACAGGGCTTTAGTGTTGAAGCCTGTAGCCAAATATTTTCATGTTAAGAGCAGAATAAAGAGCATAAAAGAAATACCTGTTATGTCACCAATAGAACTTTTTTTATACAAAAGTAACGTAAAAGTAACGAATAACGTAAAAAGTTATTTTGCATAGAAGGTAACTAAGTAAAGTAACTGACTACTTTTCCAAGAAGTAACGAGTAACGAGCAAACACTACTTTTTAAAAGTAAATTCCCCAACACTGGTCCTGAGTCCATATACCAAGTTGGATTATGATACGTCAAACCGTCGCCCTGACACAATGTTTGACCACCAGGAGTGCTAGAGAGTTTAACTGGGTCTGGGTCGTCAGTCCACATACTAAATTTGGTTACACTATGTCAAAGCGTAGCCAAGATATAATGTTTGACCACTAGGAGTGCTAAAGAGTGTAACATAATTTTTTTTTCCTGATCAGGACCGGGGGAAGAGTCCATATACCAAGTTTGGATGTGATACGTGAAAGCATGGCCGATATATGAGGTCACTTCCTGTTTGGGGACTTCACCGTCAAATTTCATTGGCCATAGAAGGCGAGCACTTGGACTTTCAAGCAAAACAACGGAGAGGTTTCGCGAGGCATGGTCCAAAGATGATGTGTAGCAAGTGTCGTGTGAATCAGACAAAGTATGGGACAGCTGATATGTTAGTTTCACTTTTCACATAATCCACTCCAGGGGGTGTTCTGGATCACTGATCACCACCAAAATCGAATCAGTTCTTCCTTGTCCCAATACAGACGTGGTCCAACAATTTCATCCAAATCCGTACAGTACTTTTCAAGTTATGTTGTACACAGACAGACAGACACACACACACGCCGGCGAAAACATAACCTCCTTGGCGGAGGTAATCAGTTGAAGAGGGACCAGCACTTCTACTATCAGGTCCAGCTATAAATGTTTGTAATCTGAAAATAAAGTGACTTTGTTTAACAAAATTATTCATAAATACACCCGCACGTTTTTGAATTGAAAATGTATTTTTATTTTTACCAACTCATGAACCACACATGACGGTTTCTATAATTGAGTATAAAAATGCAGCTAGCATTTGTTTATGTAAGCCAAGGCTATTTGTGTGTGTGTGTTATGATGAATGTTTAGCTGCCTTGCCGTTGACTATTTAGGGACAATGATATGACAATGCAGCGCACACAATCTCCATATCATCCAAGATCAACTTGATTATCAGTAGCACCAGAACATTATGCCACCCATTGATACACATTGCAAATCCCAGAATGCCATAGCCCCAGTCCACTTATTAAAATGCATTTTAATACTCACTGAAATCAAATATTTTTTTTATTTTAATGACAGTCACGTAATTACAATGTAATTTGTAATATATATAACAATTACAGTAAATGGTATCAACATGATAGACAATAGATTAAACATGTCATTATAGTTGATGCCAAATCATCTCTTCACTAAGGAACTTTGCTCTCTCTTCTATCACCATCAGTGTTGGGCAAGTTACTGCAAAACTGTAATGCGTTATTTATTACTCTGTACTGACATTTGAAAGTAATCCCTTACATTACAATATTAGTCTTATGAAAATGTAAGGTGTTACATTACTGTTGCATTACATTTAAGTTACTCTTCGGGCCCCACGGTAGCCTATGACCTTCACTAATTCATTATGAATGTTGAGATTGAGAATGACAGGCGGAGACTGTAAGCTCTACATTAATTCCAGCACAGCAGACGTTTTACCCTTGCTGACCTCTAAGTGATTTTTGGTGAATTTGTATGATGGAAAAAACACCACTTCATTCCAAGTTAAAAAATGCATTGTAACTTGAGTTACTCACAATTGTACCAAGTAAAATATTACCAATTTTGTTTCTGTAATGCCTTACATTACCAAATTACCACAAAATGCAATGCATTACAGTAATTAGTTACTTTTGTAACTCGTTATCCCCAACACTGATCACCATCACCTTGTCCTCTTCCCTCTGCCACTCCCAACTCTCTCACTATGATCCCTGGCAATTGGCTTATCCCCTAAGCTGTGGATCTGCCCAAGGTGTCTACCTTGACTACCTTGGGTAAGTAAGTTTTTCTTTGCCCCGGTTGCTCTTGGGTGCTCTTTGCAGACCCCTCTGACAACCATTTGTTCCATCTAACCAACTATTCAGCCCCTTTCCTACTGCACTTCTGTAGCCCCCTCCCCCTATGCATGTTTAAACCAGTATCATGCATATGCATGTGAACACTAACTTCCTTGAATTAGAAACCATTTGTATTTAATGTACCTCTATCCTAATAGCTTAGTTGATGGACATGCAAGCACAGAACTTTCATTTTTATTCATGCTAATCTCAACATATACTTGATGAAATAAAGGAAAGGAAATTGTTATAATGTGGTGTAGATAGAAGCTATGCAATGGCAGCCCATATCCCTAAAGGTGGCCTATGAGTTCTGGATTCGTTTAGCATGATTAGCATGACCTTTGACTAGCTAGCTGCTTGCCCCATTAATACATTGTAAATAAGCCTGGTCTCTGGAGACAACACGGGTTGTAAACAGCAAACAAACACTGTGTTATCCACTAATTTGGTCATTCTCATAGCATTCAGCATCATGAAATTTCCATTTCCATTCCATGAAACAAGGCCAATAATACCTCAACCAATAATATTTTGCATTCCATATTAATATGAATTTAATGACATGGCCTGGTAGCAGTTTGAAATTTGTGAAAGTGTAAAGTGCATATAGTAATAATTCTTATCATTATCATAATTGAAGCAGGAAAAGCAAAACGGAAAAAGGTTTAAAGGGGTCCTATATAAACACTTCTGCCTCCCAGGATCTCTCTCTTCCCAGGTGTTTTCCAGCAGCACAGTCCTCAAAATTTCCTCTAGGGAAGAACAAACACACATAGTTAGCTCAAGGACACACATACACACTTAATTCTCTAAAACATTAATCAAGGAGGAAGACATGGAGGGACTATTTTCAGATAAAATATTTCAGATATCTTCAGCACATTTTTTATTATTATCAAGATGGAATGAGAGTATAGTTTCATATCATATTGGCTTGAAATCACAACTTTTTTTTCCACAATGCATTCAAGTCTGAACAGACAAACACAGTATTCAATAATGCACTCATACACCGTAAATTTGACCCACATTTTACGACCTCGGGAAACTTGTGGCTTAACAGCCAGGAGGCAGTGACGAGCTCACAAGAACACTCATTTTACTCAGGAACATGCCATTTATCAATCCCAATGTGTTCCAGGCAATATGTAAGCTTTTACTTATGTACTTGCACCGGCTATTTCTGGCACTATGGTAACAACAGCAGCCCTGTGGACATTTTCATATCGCTCCAAACAGAAAAAGGTTTCCAACCTGTGCTCCGGTTTGATCCCCAATCTCAAAAGATCAACCAGCCAGGTCAAACAATCATAGGCCTAGGCTATTCCTATGAAGCAGCATAATAGTCAAACAAATTAATGATCATCTAATTAGTTTAAATGCGCGCAATAGATAACTGCTCAGATATGTCGCATACAAGGATTCGCTTTTAAATAGGCTTAAGCACAACTTCCAGCACGGCTACCTCCACGTCCATGAAGTTCTGAGGCAAATATGTTAAAAAAAATGCCCCAGTTCGTTTAATCAGGGTATATACAGGAATCCTGGTGCTGAATTTACTACCATTTACTACCTTTTTTCCTACCTTTTACAATATTTTTACTACCTCCACAACATCTAGCAGCGCACTTTTTTTTTCTTTGGGGGCGGTGGCATCCTACATATTCCGACAATTTTGGTACAATCAGTGATCCAGAACACAATCTGGAATTTATGTTGTGTCTTTGTCCACATTGCCTTGGCGGAGGTCTGCGCTCTCTCAGTGCTTTTCTAGTTTGTCAATATTAGGCTATGCCGCCAAAGTTTGAAAACCCACAATGATTCTTTCTGGTTACAGTACATACAGTAGAAGTAGATACCCTAAATTACAGGAGCCTGGATAGGATCCCCCCCACCTTCATGACAAAAATGCAACTAAAATCTGAAATATCTATTTTTGCTTTAGTCCAGTGGTTCTCAAACTTTTTGAGCTCAAGGCACCCCATCAACATTTTCAGCATTCACAGCACCCCTAAATTACTGTAAATTCTTGTTTATGATACAGCTTACTTGTGTCAGGACACCGTATTAGGCTATACTTCCATCATCATCAACACTTTAACTTTCAGGATCATATATATTATTGTTCGGAATATGTTTATTATTAACCTTTATATTTATCACTCATGTGGACATATAAGGTTACACGGGGCTCATCATAAGAGAACAGGATTGGGTGAGAGCCGTCTGGCCTTTCCCCATTCAATTTCTCATGAGTCCTATGCGCAATTCAGCGCACAGGCAGGCGCATGCTGACAATAGCTTCAGTGATCTTTCCACATTTCTTTGAAATACTCAAAATCACTGTATGTTTGAAACACTTTTTTAAAAAAATCAATACTGACGTGCTATTTGGCTATATTTTCTTAAATCTAGCCTCATTCATAGCACTGGTGATTTGCAAAGTCAAGCTAGCTAGCAAAAATGACGGTTCATTTGAAATCGTTTTGATCCTTACGGGGCTTTGACGGATAATGTAGCCGAAATGTATGGCATTATGAGGCAAAGACTCGTGAGCGCGGATATGAAAACATGAAGGCTATGCCTCAAAAGACAGAGTGGAAGTAATTTAGACATCTAAATGGGAACTTTTTAACAGATGACAGACAAATTCAACATCAAAATTGAAAATGTTTTGCGGCTCCCCTCTTGCGCTTCGGCAGAACGGTTTGACAATAAATAGGCTGTAGGGGTTTAGCGAAAGCGATAGATAGTCTCGATGGATATTCTCATCCGCAATGACCTGCTTCACCCACTGTCTCTGGTGCAAAATTTATCCTCATGGGTGTTTTAAGTCCTTAATGACGTGACAGACAACAAAAAAGGGGCGACAGTTTCACTCACAGCCTTTTACCTCAAGTCGTCTAATCTTCATAGCCTTTGTTACTGTTCCTTTATTTGAAATTAACTAATAGCGAACTTGCGAAGAGATCTGGCAGGTAGCCTACCCAGATTGATTGAGCGCGCGTGAGGTATGCAGGCGTGACATCATCTGCAGCTTATCACTCAGGTTCCACTCGCAACGCAAAATAATACAGTAGGCTAAGTCCACAGAAGTTTAGTAATTTAAGGAGTTAGGATAGATGTAAGTTAAACAAATTGAAAAATTCATAGCGTCATTTGGATGGGGGCTCAAAAATGTACTACCTCGTCAGATGACGCTTCTTACTTTTTACTACTTTTTACTGGCCTTAATTTGGCCTAATTTCATTTACTACCTTTTACAACTTTTTACAAACCCGCGGACACCCTGTTAATTCATTTTATTCATTCAGTCCATTGTTCATAACTGCGGGAATATGCCAGGCTTAGGGATAGAAGTGGTGTGCTCACAAAAACAAAAACGATTGTGAAAATTCAGTTGGTCACCTAGGAAATAAGCTTACAAGTTGCATTTCTTTAGAAGAAACACTGTTGGCAACAAAATAGGATGTATTTGACGTTAATAGCCTACAATTAGTAGGCAACCTCCTATTTCACAATCAAAGTTGCGCATAAATCTCCTGTTATGTGTGCTTCAATATCTGCAATTGCTTCAATGCCAAACGGTTGGCAAAGACCTACAAATGAGAATTTTTAGGCTATAGGATTGTAGGCTGTTGCTGAAAGTGTCCAATGGTGCAGTTGTTGCTGAAAGTGTCCAATACGCCATATACGCTTAATGAAAATGGCGTGGCCCAATTTACATTTGTGATGGTGTCAAGATGATGTATACAAATATTAAACGTTTTCCGCATTCAATCATGCATTTTTAGGCTACATTTATGATTTGGCCAATAGCCTTGATGAGAAAATCAGCGAATTTTGGGACCTGCACAGCCCGTGCCGATTCTGTATCCCTCCAATGCCAAACTGCTTCCTACGCGCCTGTCTAAATGACACAGAATTGTAACTGATTTTCTTGTCATTTTTAGATCACGTATATGAATGTCATGTTTTCTTAGGTGCTATGGGATGCTTGACTTTCCAGGGATGAATAAAGTATAATATAATCTAACCTACTTAATGACAAGTCCAATTTTATCTATGATCGGTTTAGGTAGGGTGGCTTTCTGTTACCAACATGCACACCGGCCACAGTATGACAAACACTGTAAACATCAATAAGTCTAACATGGGGGAAATAGTGTGGTGGAGTGTACTCAGTGCATGTAGTGTGGGGTGGTGTGTACTGCAAGATCTGATATCACCAAGTATTTAAGAGTCCAGGATCAACGTCAAACGTTTGCCCTGGATCAATGTACCTTAACCCTAACCCTAATCCTAACCCATTCATCCAGGGCAACAAGTTTGACATTGATCCCGGACTCTTAATTACTTGGTGATATCAGATCATCCGTGTGTACTCACTGTGCGCAGCAGTAGTTGCACTTGGGAGCCTCCATCTTTGATGAGCGTTACAGCATGCTGATGACTGATGCCCTCTGTGGACACCCCATTGATCTCCAAAATCTCATCTCCCAACTAAGAGTAAATACATAGCATCAAAGCAGGTTTGTCTATGTGTGTATATAACTTGGTTATATCTGTGTGTGTGTGTGTGTGTGTGTGTGTGTGTGTGTGTGTGTGTAGACTCAAAGGCAAAGTCAAAGCGAACTTTACTGTCAATCAAACTCTACAAGGGTACATTGCAAGCAGACTGAAATTGTGTTTATACAAACTCCAAATGTGCATCAAAGTTTAAAAAAATGACATACAACTATGATAAATAACTGTATTAGACATTAGACTCACATGTATGTTTCCATTTTTGAGAGCAGGTCCGTCTTCAGCCATTTTCCTGATGTGCAGACGTTTGTTTTCCCCATGTCCTCCTCCAAGTGTAAAGCCAAAGCTCTGAGGACCACTCCTCAGCTCCACTTGGAAACAGGCTTGTGCATATGACACTATAATTAGGCCAAGATGCACAAAGAGTTAGGCAAGTATCCATTTGGCAATAATCTCAGGAGAATCTCAAACGAAAGCATGACAAAAGCATGACATTTATTTCTAGTTAAGCATTTAGCAGACTTTTTCATCCAAAGCGACTAACAAAAAGAGAACAAACATTCGATCTACAATGTTGCACTTTTTGTAAAAATGTTTCTTTTTTTTTAAAAAATCACGAATGATCGATGATCAAAAGGCCTTGTTGTGCTAGTTGCACTGACTAGTTTTAGGCGTTTTACCCGGGGGTCTATCATTCATCACCAGACTATACATTTATGTGATTGTCTGTCTGGCTTGTCAAGCTATACAGTTACCATAAGAGAAAATGCTACATAAACAATTAGACTAGAACTGCCTCTAAAACAGTTTGCGCAACAGCACCGAAACCCTCCAGTGGCCAAAACCGGAATAACATGTACTTGCTTAGAATAGGCATAGAGAATAAATGGTGGAAAATAAGATTGATGGTGTTGCAGACTGGTTCGGGCTCAATAGAATACATTATGGAAATATTTTGGAGGGCCATATTGAAGTGGCGGGCCGTAGTTTGGGGACCCCTGTGGGTGCCATGCACATTTATGTACACATGTGGCAAAACTCCAGGACGGTATAGGATGAAGGCACAGCAAGATATTTTAAGGTGGAATCTTAAATCTTAATGTTCTTCATTCTGAAATTTTGGGAAACATTTTTATGTTGGGGGTGTTTCTACGTATTCCATTATGCATTGCAAACACACCTGAGAGAGAAAGCTTTTTTTCTGTGTGCTGAATCCGCTGGACCGCATCATTGTGGGAGAGCTTCTTGATGGAATGACCATTCACAGCTGAAATCCTATCGCCCACCTTCAGCTGACCACAGCTCTCTGCTGGACTGCCCTGGTTGATGCGGCCAATTCTATGGAGGAACACTGAAGGATGGAATGAGAGAGAGAAAGACCTTTTTTCAAATTCAGTTGTATGCAAAGTATGGAAGCTTTGGTGTGTCATTATAAAAAGCTCATATTTGCTTGATTGTCTGTCAATAAACCCCAAGAACCCTCAGACAAAACGCTAACAGATGCAAGATATGAAATAATTTCCATTTGGTCTGCGATGCATAAAATTCAGTCACGCTTTCCTATCGACAGCAAAACAGGGCTACATGTTGATTCACTCCGGATAATTCTTCTAACAGAATTTTGTTCTCTTATGGCTATTGTATTTATAATCCTAGCCTATTCATCTACTAGTGTTAGCAAAGATCATGGAATCCTCTCTGGTGTTAGCCTACCTGTAGAATGCAAAATGAGTTCTGAAGAAGGTGATTTATTGATTAATTAAACAATTCTCTTCAGAAGCGATGGTTTTATATGGCATTATAGTATTATATATGGTTGTTCAGTACTGGAAGTGTTTTGTTGCCAGAGTTGTTTTCTCTGGAGAAAACTGCCAAATTTGATGTTCTGAAAATCATTGCTGTCATTCTTTGAATGGTGGAACGTTTATATTGGTAGAAACAGCAAGTGATAGACTGTGAACTGATACAAATCATTTTGTATCGCCTTGTTTGGCAATGTCATATTTCAATAAAAGGGACAATATATTATGTGATGTATTGTGATTAATGTCAATGTCAATGTCAATGTCAAATTTATTTGTAAAGCACTTTATAATAGACAACAGTCAGCCAAAGTTCTATAAAATAAAAACAAAACAAAATACAATAAAATAATAATAAAAAAGCAAAATAGACAGAAACAAGAAACTTAATATAGCTTAACTCTCAGTCACTCTCAACTAGTGGTGGGCCATTAATGGCATTAACATGCTGCATTAACGTGCTGCATTAACTTGCTGCGTTAACGCCAGATTCTTATTGGGCGATAAATAAATTAACGCCATTAATCTATTCTCAAAGTGGTTTCCATTGCATCGTGAAAGAATCCATTCCTTTATTTGGAATAGCGAATGCATATACCGCTGAGAGTTGTGTTACATCTAAGACTAAAGGAAACACAAAATAAAAAAATAGAATGCACCCATAAAGGAGGCCTATTGTATCACATTCATCTCATCATCTCGGGCAGTAGTAGGTTTAAAAAGTCATAATTGAATCAAAACAGTACTGCTACATAGTTTTTGATGAAAGCCCAAAAAAACACCCAAAATATTTGTAATATGCCACGGTCTGGCTTGAGAGACTTACTTTTAGTAGTCATTATTTAAGTAGCACATGCAAATTATAAATACCTTCGGCAGAATTCAAAGGACCCTTTAATCTAGATTAATTTCAAAAATAATCTATGCCCACTAGTCTCGACACTCTTTACACTGGACTCTGAACTGAATTCTCCAGACAATCTGAACTGGAAACTCTGACTATGACACTAAGTTGTGTAATCTTTCTCACCTCCAGATGTAGGACTATTCTCAGAAGCTAGTCTGAAGCCGAAACCCTCCTTATCCTTACACTGCAGGGTGACAGTCCACTCTGTAAAAGGTTAAAAAATGGATTACTCAATTTTAATGGCGCAACATTTTTACACAACATTTTATTGGCACAACATTTTTACACTGAGAAAAATTGGGTTAGCGCGGTTGCATGAACAATATTTTTATTAGTTTTACGCGGAGGTCTAGCACTCGACTCCAGAATATACATTCATGTTATAGTCTGACGTGTCAGGCTAAGTTCATATATGACACTCAAAATCGTATTTGTTTGTATATATATCTACACTTTGGAATATCTTCTTTTAGAAATTGAATAATGTTAAGCTAGAGGCAATGTTTTTATGAAATATGAAATGAAGTGCATGATGCCCATAGCTCTGCGCCATCACTCACAACAGTTAAAAGTTGCCTTACTTTGTTTCTCTGCACTCATATTATCTGTGGTCCAAATATCTAGGTGGTAGCAATGTAACCCTTGTTGAGTTGTCTAGAATGAGACAGTGTTCAGACATCAACTATATACAGTAACATCTCAGTTGATATGAGTAATCACATGTAATGTAAAACTCTCTGTTTCACATCTCTCTCTACCAATATGTGGAAATTTCAAGTTTCATCTGATTTCTGATCAGTGCATGATAGATGTAGTTGACCATCCCCCCATTGTTTAGATTCAGAGCTCTTTAGCAAGCCAACTAATTTCTCACTCTTTCCTAGGTATTACACGCTGGCAGTCCTTTGTTCTGGATTAGAAAAGTGCAGAGTGCAATTTGGTCTATTTTGTGAGTGACTTTTTGGCGCCTATTTTGACTAAAAAAAAAAAAGATTATTTGGCATAGCAATTTGACCCAAAATACATGAATGTCTTTCCAAAATTGTGGCTTTTTGATAATGTGCCCACACATCTCAAGGGAAGGTTTGCAAAATTGTACCTCAGTATATCAAATATTTCTATGAAAACTATGCCTTTGAATGCACTCATCCCCTATTCTAAAGCAGTGCCTGTGAGAATGTTTGGCAACTTCAAACTATAATACCAACAAAACTGCTGGAGACTGGAGCTTGCCTTTGTCTTTTTTTCCAGTTTTGTCCACATTATGGTGCTGTTTTCTATTTCACATTTTTCTGGAGGACTTATGCATGTATGTGATTTATGCATATTTAATGGTTAATAAAGCAAAATGCTCCAAAGATATTTAGACCACAAATAGATTAGATACATGTCAACATAATAAAAAATGTTTCAACCCTTTTTACTGATGGCGCACATGCCGCACAAAGAAATGGTCCTCTAATTTCAACATCAATTTCATACTCAACAAAAGAAACATCCTCTCTATCAGTACTTGTAAATTTTGCTAACCTCAACTAATTATATTTCAAAACAGGATGTCCAACTGACACTTATTACTTATTATTATTTTGTTTATTTGCATCTTCCCTTTCACAAGAGGGAACAGGTGCACAACAGAAGTAAGTACAGACTGCCCAGCTTTGTGTGACACAGTACATTTCCATGCAGTCGATTTTTCATTGAGCCCAGAAAATCATTAACCTCATACACAGATCACACAAACACACACATTCAAACACAACATGTACCACCAAGTTACATAACACAAACACACACTCACGCACAAACAACTTTCTCCGTTATGATAAAGGTAGTTTTAACAATAACAAATCACTGGGCCTACTGTTTCATAATGTTTTGTATGTATTTACAATGCAGTGATCTTACCAGTTGTCATCTGAATACAGGCTGGCAGGCTCTGTCCTCCCTTTTCCAGCTGAGTGTAGACTCTAACAGTGTACTTAGTTCTGGATTTCAGGCCTGTGATATCTGTACTGCAAAATTCCGTTGAAATAAGTATTGGTTGAGTCGCTTTACATTGGTAAGACACAAGGAAGCTGTGTTGAATATGCTTCATCTCAGGAGACACCTGCCAGCTAAGTGTAGCAGAAGATGCAGTGATGGACCTTATAGTCAGATGCTCTGGGGCTGGGATCTCTGGAAGGATTAAGATATGAAGTCAAATACATTTGAAGTCAAAGACATATTGCCTGTAATGTAAAGGTGCCCTGCCACACAATAATGTTTTTACCTGTTCTTTTATATATGATATGATACGAGTTATGTTGCAACAGTCGGCAATAGCCAGTGAAAACAAATAAGGAGAAATCAATTCAAATTCAAAAACTTGGTCATTGCTACGTACAGTTGACTACTTCAAAGCCATTTATGAATGGACCTGTATTATAGCCCAGTCTATGCTTGTATATATGATTAGAATCCACCCCACATAATCCTAACTGTAGTAGATCAAGTAATATCTGTGAAACAAAGATAACAGGAAATGGCATTCTTAG
Source organism: Sardinella longiceps (assembly GCA_027497455.2). NCBI lineage: Eukaryota > Metazoa > Chordata > Actinopteri > Clupeiformes > Clupeidae > Sardinella > Sardinella longiceps. Next base: position 17,090 of record JAODXP020004337.1, on the reverse strand, counting down.
TTTATGATAAATACAAGTGCTGGCAAAATTAACTGATTAATTAATTCATTTAAAAAAAATAACTCAGATTAATCCTGATGGATATGGATCCACTTTCATGGCATGTATTATGTTAAATTTCAGATAGAAAATGGCTCGGCTATGAAGTCACTATAACTATACAAAGATCCTGACTGTCCAACAACATGTTTGGGGAATCCTTGGGGTTAAGGGCAGGCTCGGCGGCCCCTCGCGGAGACTACTCCGCCCCTCAACTTATTTAGCCAACTGTAAATCAATTTACATTACACCTTGTGTTGCAATGCAAAATTAATTATGTACATTACTTGTTGTGACCAGTGGTTACCAATGTATGACCATGTAAAGTAAAATAAGCACTAGAACTTCTTCCCAGAAAATGTGCCTGATAGGTTAGAAAGCGTGCCTGCCCTGAAAGACATGCCTGTTCCTAGCACTGCATATCTATGTTTTTTTCTTTCATCTTGGCAATCCTTGTTTGTGATTCTTTTTAGCCAAGTTACCACACCTTGGTAATTGTCAGGCCTCCATAATAACCTGAAAGTTCTCAGAGACCAAAATGACATTTGTCTAAATTTCCAAATCCACAACCACTTGATTGTTGTCTATTGAAAGGATGCCTATTGACGTTGTGCAGATTGCGCAAAGACTCGCAATTTACTGCATTTTAGCTTCTTTATAAATGGCAAATTACTGAGCATAAGATGCGTTGCAAAATGTGTTGTTTATGGCATCCGTTAACTTTCCTATTTCTCATCGAGAGAAGCCTAGAGCGCATTTGTGGGTTTATGTGCGCTTAGGTCAATATTGCAATTAGATCAATACAGCAAATAAGCTTGACTTCATGACGCAGTTAATATATTTTCTTCAAAGCTTCAGTCTGAAGCTGTGAATTAGTCTATTCGTATAATTGCAGACTTTTAACCATCGAAATGTGCACGGATTTGGATGAAACTTTGGTATTGATTGTTGATTCGCAACATTTGGAATTTGTACATACGTGGCTTTAGCGGAGGACCGCGCTCTCCAAAGGTTTTTTCTAGTTTTGATTTTCAAAGGAATATGATCCTGTATCTTCAATAGACTATAACCTCCATAGATATATAAATAGACTTTCCGAATATGCTGTTCATGATATAACCTTTATTGAGGATTTAATGGAAAAGTGAAAGTAGGCTTGCCACCGAAATTAATAATAAAGTCCCAGTTCTCCGTCATGCGCAAGTTTCGGAATAGTCAGAGCGGTGAGAGAGCCTACTTTTTTGCCAACTTGTTTGGTGAGTGCATGCTCTGTGTTCAAAACATAAAGCGAGCATACGGTTAGACTACTCCACAAACCCTATACTGTAGCCTACTCAAGACGCTCCGTAGGCTATGCGCACACCACAACATGATCAGACAGGAGACGGCCTGAGCAGAATCCCCTTCTTGGGACATTGACACATAAGTCGTTCATTCACCTGCAGTCTCAAATTTTTACAAGTAGTCCAGACTATGGTGTTGTGTTTGATCTTCGTGTCCTTCTCTGCGCAAGTTCTTTTTTTTTTTTTTTTTTTTTGCCGCCCCCTCCGCAATGCAATCGCCCCTCAGGCAATTACTACTGGCGCTGGGCCTGGTTAAGGGACAGGTGTGAATTGGCCCATTTGAGATGAACAAAGCCAACTATTTATCAGGGTCTTTACAGGGCAAAATAAGGATCTAACACAGCCTAGCATCCAAATTCTTACTGGAGGAAATGAGTTGCGATTAAAAGTGATTAATCACGATTAATCATTAATCACGATTAATCATTGCAAAATTTTGGGATTAATCAGATTAAGTTTTTTAATCATTTGACAGCACAAATAAATACCAAGAGTTTGTGGAGACTCAGTTGCAGTGGAATTGTTGAAAATTATTCCTGGGTCAAACGCGTTTAGAATTAGTAGTCAACTTCGGCCAATTCAACAGGTCTCATAAGTTTTAACTTCCGGTCATAAAAGTATCCTTGCCGTTATCAGGTTATGTTGGCTAGTATGACACCCCTTTACACATTACAAGCTTACCATTAGGTCCTGTTACAATTGAGAGATGTACAGTGTCATAGAATCATGTCTGTCCATTGTATTATGTGATGCATTCAGACATACAGGACTACTGTTTGATTCTTGGTAAATGTATGTTTTTTTTGTCTAAATATGCCAATTTGCTACAATCATCCTTTGTTTCTCCTGAAAAGTAATAATTCAACTTTTTTCGGTCCTTGTCCCTAGTAATTCTAACATTACCAATCTTCACAGAAACCTAGCAAATGTTTTTTTGTTGTACAAGCATCAGAGACTAGCCTAGAACTCTAGACGTACCCCTTGTGGTAGCAAATTTGAATTTGCACAGAGGATACGTCTAGAGGCCACTGATAGAAACCCGTTGTATCCTTCCTCTGGCGGCGGATAACCAATCACAGTGCGGTATGTGTACAGGAAATCGTAAGGCGGGCTTTGTACGATGACGACAGCCCTGCTCAAACCAGCGCAGAATCATCTTTGGCTTTAGTTTTGGACGAATTGCACTTGTCATTTTCTTTGAAAGTGAAACAAGAAAGTGCACTGAAGTTTTTTGTTCGGAAAAAGATGTCTTTGCCGTGTTACCGACGGGCTACGGGAAAAGTTTGATATACCAGCTGGTACCACTGGCCGGAACGCTAGCCTATTACGTGGAGAGGCAGTTTGAAAGACAACACAATCACCCGCCCTTCATTGAGGTACAGTCTATCAGTGGTCTTCAGACTATACATTCTTATGATATAGTCTGGCGTGTCATGCTAATCAGAGACCCAAATGGACACAAAAAGTAATTTTTGCAAATATAGAAAAAAGTCATTTTTGCAAATGAGATCTTGTATTTACCTATTTTGAATGATTTGGAGACAGGTTTGCTTTGTTTGCCATTGTTCAGAATCGTGGACACATTAATGATGTATTTCTGCCATGGTTGCAAGTCAGTGAAGGTGTGATGAAGGGAGTCACTGTTGATGGTGTCTATGCATTCCTCATCTATGAGCAACTCCAGCACGTAAGAAACCTTCTCCACTCCGGCTGGTTTGGTCCATGTCACTGAGGCTGTAAATGACATCAGATCCATGCTGAGATTCTCTGGTGGAGGAACAGCTGCAGATCAGACAATAAATGAAAATTATGGTTGGTGTACCAGAGCACCATCTCATGAGCTCATCAGTCACTTAGCTCTTGTTACATTGGAACTCTGCACCATCTGGGTGCTGACATTACATCTTCATGTAAGTGTATTCACAACCACAAGCTACTTCTGGGAGAGGACTTAGGAGACATTTTCTTTGTGGCACTGCCTAACATACTGTCACTCTCAATATACGTCACTACCACTGACAGGTCTATGTGTAAAGGATAGTATACACACCATCAAGTTTTCTGTAGTCCACAATCGCATCTGATGCCAGAACTGACCTGAATACCAAGACCCCAAGTGTTACCATGACAGAAAGGCTGTGGCCTGGCCATGGTTATCCTATCTATGCTTGCCTGTCTATGTATTGTTGTGCATGATCTTGAATGAATCCTTGTAATATGGGCAGCAGTGTAATAGTTTAATGAGAATGTTATGCATGCTATTTAAGCGTTGTCATGATGAAATAACGATAGGCTATTCACCTTTTTCACCAACGTCACTATGAGGCACTAGAGCGAGGCTTGGGTGGTAAAACCAACGTATATAAAACGTATATAAAACGTATATAAAACGTATATTATCTGTGGGTAAAACTTCCATAGAAGCTACTTGGGATGCCCCTCATCTGCCCAACTTTCCACCTGACCAACAGTAAGAGAGGGGACCAGCAGTAGATTTTCTGTCCAGCGTCTGTGAGAAATTATTGACGTTCTGTCAGCACTTCCTCTAGTTTACCACCCGAGCCTCGCTTTCGTTCGGAATGGCAGCCAGGTGAAAAAGGTGAATTGCTGTGTCAAGGATTCCTGAGAAACTGAAAGACCAGGGTACATGAAACTGGCTGTGCAGAGCCCCACTAAAATAGACCCAAACCAAAAACATTGGTTCCATGCTGTCACGTCAAATCACTGATCAAGAAATTATTCTTTCTAAATCCATGCTTTCAATATAGGTTAGATTTATGGTACTTTGTTGTTATCTGTATTCATTTTCTAAAGCCCTTCAAAACGGCAACAAATCGCGCTTTAAAGTCATTTTGACGAATGGTTGTTGTAATAAGAGTTGTTAGATGTTGGATTTCTTATATCTATCCATTTTAAAACTATTTCTTCTAGTTCTAGCAAGGTGGTGTGGACGTAGGTGCGGCTGTGGCAACAACAGACAGGCTAGTAGGTAAACTTCCATCTTACTAGAGATGTCCCGATCCGATATTTAGATCGGATCGGCCGCCGATATGAGCAAAAAATGCATATCGGGATCGGATCTGCAAGCGCAAAAAATGCCGATCCAAACTCCCGATCCATTTTTTTCTCGAAATCCGTTCCGGTTTTCCAGCGCACCGCGCAGCGCGTTATTCAGATAATCCATTCCAGTTTTTGCTGTGTGTTTCCCTACCATCCGGTCCGCATTTTCCAGCACAGGAGCAGGCTGACACCTGAGCATGTCGAGATGCTTGTCTTTGTAAAAAAGAATCTCCCCATCATGCTGGGGCTGCATGCAGGGCAAACAGTTGGAATTGAAGGGAGTGTGTAGATGGAGATGAGGAGAGGAGAGGAGAGAGAAGGGAAGAGGAGAGGAGAGGAGAGGAGAGGAGAAGAGAGGGGAGGAGATGAGATTGGGGAGTAGAAGGCATTTGCTTTGAAATAGTTTACTATACAGTATTTGCACTGTTTTGCACTGCTGTCTCCACTGTTTTGGTTTACACTTGTTCAAGAGCTCAGCACTGATGAGTTCAAGAGGACTTATGCTGTTAATAGACTGTTAAACTCAGGTTGTGTTTGCTTAACAGTTTGAATGCCAGGTGTTTTTAACAAGCTTTGGCCCAGAGTGCCAGCAATCCAGACCACTGTTGCCTATTTTTATAGAGCCACAGCGTATTCTGTGTTATAGCTATGGACACATACTATGTGTCATTTGAAAGGTAAGACTCTGAGCTCTCAGTGGGTGAAAACCGTTTATTTCTACATGCCTCCGTTCCTGAGAAATCCCAAGCTAAACAGTGGGTAGTTTTCATCAAAATCCTTGTTTTTTTTCTAGAAAAGGAGATATCACCGACATATTCGGCACTCTGACAAGGCCTCTTGCATGCGCGTCGCGGCCTGTCACTCACTCCACTCGGCCCTGAGACTGCCATCTAGTGATGAACCCGCGAAAGGACAACATGACATGACGTGCATTATTTGACACAAATGCTGCAATAGTAATCAAATGCTGCCTTGTGATGTGAAAATGTCCAGACAAAATGTGCAGATCGTGAGTTTTTATGAGTTTCCGATCGTAATTTATTTCAGTTCTATTTATCACAGAGTTCCAAAAATCATATATAACCTGTGTGAGGGTTTCTATTTTCGTAAATTAAAAAAAAGGCAAAAACGTAACATTACGTTTTTGGCACTCAACGCATGACAAGTAATAACGGCATATTACGTTTCTGGCATTCAAAGTGTTAATACAATGTACAATATGATCTGCACTTGTGGCTTAAAAGTTAAAAGGCTTGAAAGTAAAGTTGTGGTTATGCCATTTCTGTTTGCTATTTATCCAGGGTAGCCGCGGGGTCTTAAAAGTCTTAAATTAAATGTTCCAAAATTAAGGCCTTAAAAAGTCTTAAATTCCGTTGCAAAGTCTTAATTTTCAAAATTAAAGTCTTAAATATCATAAATGTACTACTTTCATAGTCTTAATGCAGCGTCATAGAACTTCTCATTTTTTGGAGTAGCCTATTTGCAAACTTTGTGCCGACAGTCATTTTAAACAGGCTTCGGCGCTACCAGTGAGCCAACCTGTGAGCACCTAGCATGCTGTATTCGCGTCATTGTATCAAGTGAAAACACGCTGGCAGCAGCAGCCCCCTCCTTCCCTCTATCTGTCTTGAGTGCGTCAGGTTATCAGCCTCATTGGGAAGGTAAACGGTCTTAGTGGGATATGAAAAACTGAGATTATGAATGAAGTTAGTAATAATGGTAGTAGCTAAACGACAATCTGTAAGATATTTGCCAGCTAGCTTGTGTTTGCTAGTCAATGTTATTTCAGTTGGAAAAGTTGACCGTGTTTTCGTCAAGCGTCCTTTTTTTTTTTTGACTCATCAAGAGCACACTGCAGTTTATGCGTGGTGGCTGCATGGTTTATTATGCCATACAGGCTATCACGCAAATTCAATGAAAGTAGCCTACAACTAAATTAGCAAATTGGATTAATCCAGATATTTGCCTGTTAATACAAAATGCTTATATCCTTGATATAGATAAATGCAACCAAAACTGAATTCCAAAAGATAAAACAACATTGCTGTAGCATTTGGCTATGGGCTGCAGTGCAGTCATATTGCACCAATATGTGAGCTTTATAAATAAGCTAATTTGGTATTAAATATAGGTTATCTAGAAGTGTAAGCTAAATTTAAAGTGGCAGCAGCAAAAATGTCAACAGAGTAGGCTACTTGCTGTAGGCCAGTATGAATACCAGTTGTCAGATATACAATAAGTAGTATAAAAAGTACAAGAAAAGAGTAAAATAGCAATGATTATATTACTATATAAAAGAAAATGATTATGATTATGGTTACCTTAATTAAATAAGGTGAAAGGCAGGTGAAAGGCCAGTCATGATCAAAGAACAGAATTGTCAGGCAGTGATTTTTGTATTTAGGCCTATAGCTACATGAAATGTTTTTTTCATGAAGCCTTCAGCTTTCTGACTAGAAAAATAGGGGGAAATATTCAAAAGTGGGGTCTGTGACCCCCAGGAGGTCTGTGTTGGTGTAGTTAGCTAAACTTTACTTTTTGTTTGTTTCTGTCTTTAAAAGAAAAGTCTAGTTAACAAACCTTCTATTAATAAGACCTGACCTTACTCTAGATTACATCAATATTGATGTGGTTTAATCAGCTGTATGGCTTTCCATGTTAAACTCTAGGTAATGTTGGGTCAGCCCACTGTGTTTCTGTAAGTTCTGTAAGTTTGAAACCCTCCAGTACCGATTGCGATTTTGGGCCGTTCAGGTCTTAATTTTCTTTGAAGTGTTCTTAAAAAGGTCTTTAAAAAGTCTTAAATTTGTGGTGGTCAAACCTGAGGAAACCCTGTTATCATTTTGTTTATTTTGTGTTGATTTATTGAATAAATAGGTGAATAAAGAGGTCAGTTTCTCGTTATCAACTAATGTGTATTATTCAAATGTACCTAATTCAGCTGGCTAGTTATTATCAAGAGTAAAACCCTTTTCAATGTGAGTCTGACAACAAAGTAAGTTGGTTAAATGACTTAAAACTTTAATACATGCTCAGCTAGGCCGATATCGGTATCGGTATCGGGAGATATCGGTATCGGATCGGAAGTACAAATAAATATCGGTATCGGATCGGAAGTGCAAAATCCTGGATCGGGACATCTCTACATCTTACATCTCCTCTCTGTTAAACTGGTCCTCAGGTCCTCATCATACTCGTTCTCACAGTCACCTCCAAATTAAAGTTCCTTATGTACAAACAGAACTATAAGTCGGCCTTCTGTTTTGATGCCCCCAAGCAGAGGCGGACAAAGTACTCAATTTCTGTACTCAAGTGAAACCAGGACAAAAATTACTCCACTGCAAGTGAAAGTTGCCAAGTCAAATGTTCATTTAAAGGAGAAAAGCCGGTGTGATTCTGTCTTAAAATATGTTAAATAATGATCGGAGCACATACTTGTCGCACATAGTTCACTTGCACCTGACCCCTCCTCTCGGTAATATGGCTACTTAACCGATTGGCTCCACATAGGCTTAGCATTGGAGTGGACCACCTGATAGTCTGAGTTGAAATCAGAAGTACTTGCTTTTAAAAATACTTAAGTAAAAAGTATTTCTATATTAATGTGTTATTTAATACCTATTTTGTCAATGATCCGGGTCCACAGACTTAAGATGAAATTAAATGGAGGGCCATCTTGTTGGAAGGGAAAAGAGCATGAATTGTTTACCAATTTGTTTACACTTTGTCCTATTGATTGTTTTAGTGAGACAATTTTTCTGTAAAATGGTTCTGACCATTTGCAAGTTTCCTTGTCAATCAACACTTAAAAATAAAATTATTTCTGGGTCCTATCCTTTAGACTGCTAAATACTTGTATGGTTTTGAAGCTCAGAAAAATCTCTTGTGCGTTTATTCCCATGTTAGAGATTAGATTTAGTGGTTTGTTTAACATGTACTGTAGGTCTAGATAATAGACTTAACTTGCGGTCATAAAAGTATCCTTGCCGTTATCAGGTTATGTTGGCTATGACACCCCTTTACACATTACAAGCTTACCTTTAGTTCCTGTTACAATTGAGAGATTGTACAGCGTCATAGAATCATGTCTGTCCATTGTATTATGTGATGCATTCAGACATACAGGACTACTGTTTGATTCTTGGTAAATGTATGTTTTTTTTGTCTAAATATGCCAATTTGCTACAATCATCCTTTGTTTCTCCTGAAAAGTAATAATTCAACTTTTTTCGGTCCTTGTCCCTAGTAATTCTAACATTACCAATCTTCACAGAAACCTAGCAAATGTTTTTTTTTGTTGTACAAGCATCAGAGACCCAAATGGACACAAAAAGTAATTTTTGCAAATATAGAAAAAAGTCATTTTTGCAAATGAGATCTTGTATTTACCTATTTGGAATGATTTGGAGACAGGTTTGCTTTGTTTGCCATTGTTCAGAATCGTGGACACATTAATGATGTATTTCTGCCATGGTTGCAAGTCAGTGAAGGTGTGATGAAGGGAGTCACTGTTGATGGTGTCTATGCATTCCTCATCTATGAGCAACTCCAGCACGTAAGAAACCTTCTCCACTCCGGCTGGTTTGGTCCATGTCACTGAGGCTGTAAATGACATCAGATCCATGCTGAGATTCTCTGGTGGAGGAACAGCTGCAGATCAGACAATAAATGAAAATTATGGTTGGTGTACCAGAGCACCATCTCATGAGCTCATCAGTCACTTAGCTCTTGTTACATTGGAACTCTGCACCATCTGGGTGCTGACATTACATCTTCATGTAAGTGTATTCACAACCACAAGCTACTTCTGGGAGAGGACTTAGGAGACATTTTCTTGTGGCACTGCCTAACATACAGTACTGTCACTCTCAATATACGTCACTACCACTGACAGGTCTATGTGTAAAGGATAGTATACACACCATCAAGTTTTCTGGAGTCCACAATCGCATCTGATGCCAGAACTGACCTGAATACCAAGACCCCAAGTGTTACCATGACAGAAAGGCTGTGGCCTGGCCATGGTTATCCTATCTATGCTTGCCTGTCTATGTACTGTTGTGCATGATCTTGAATGAATCCTTGTAATATGGGCAGCAGTGTAATAGTTTAATGAGAATGTTATGCATGCTATTTAAGCGTTGTCATGATGAAATAACGATAGGCTATTCACCTTTTTCACCAACGTCACTATGAGGCACTAGAGCGAGGCTTGGGTGGTAAAACCAACGTATATAAAACGTATATAAAACGTATATAAAACGTATATTATCTGTGGGTAAAACTTCCCCAGAAGCTACTTGGGATGCCCCTCATCTGCCCAACTTTCCACCTGACCAACAGTAAGAGAGGGGACCAGCAGTAGATTTTCTGTCCAGCGTCTGTGAGAAATTATTGACGTTCTGTCAGCACTTCCTCTAGTTTACCACCCGAGCCTCGCTTTCGTTCGGAATGGCAGCCAGGTGAAAAAGGTGAATTGCTGTGTCAAGGATTCCTGAGAAACTGAAAGACCAGGGTACATGAAACTGGCTGTGCAGAGCCCCACTAAAATAGACCCTATGACCCTATGACTCCGTCGACTCCGTCTGTCACATGAATCTGGCGTATTCCCGCCAGTAATGAACTATGGGCCAAGTGAATGAACCAACTATCAAATTGTGTTACAGTAAAATTTTTAAGCGCAATTTGGTTTTTGGTTGGCACTGACTGGAAACTGCTATTGACCTGATGGCCCTTCCTTTCCTGTAGTATACATCACATGCTGCATGTTATCAACTAAAAGAACTGTAAAAATCATATTAAAAAGGAAAAACTTCCTTTTATGAACAACTGAGGGGGTCTGGGGGTGCGCCCCCATGAAAATTTTGAAAAATTAATAGTCTTTTCCTGCATTCTGGTGCTTTTTAATATTTTGTAAGATCACATCTTATTGCAATTAATTTAATTGCTTAGTTAATTCCAATGCATGTTATTTGAGTGTTCTGTGACAATACTGACAATTATACTGACAATGACCCTGATTGAGTGTTTGCCAACTGTTGTTTTACATTTAAATTTATGCATTTAGCAGATGTTTTTGTCCAAGTTAGTTAGTTAGTAGTCAGTCAGAGTCAGGAATCTTTTTTTTTTTTTTTTTTTACAATCGAGCCCAACTTGCAGTCTATTTAAAAATTTGAGACTTATTATTTCACTGCACACCTCTGTAAAACGAGGCATTTATAGTTAACAAAAGTTTGATTTTATTCACACAGTCTTTTCCTATTGTAGCTAATCTGACAGTAGCCTGAACAACATAATGGGAGAGGGGGGCAGACTGGCTTCTCAATTTGCTATGTTGATACATTTTTTATTGTAAATTATTTTGTTGAAAATATGTCTTAATCCTTGAAAGGCATAGCCTAGACCAAGTTGCGCTTCCTAATCTGCAGGAGTAGCCTAAATAGCACAGGGAAATTTTTGACAAACATTTCAATTCTCTGTTTACAAATAGGCTAAATCTTCAGTTTGAGACTACAAAATCAACTGTGATTGGTGAAGTTGTGTTATTAACAGTAGCAAAAAAAAAACCTCACTGTAGATAAAGACTTAAAAGAACAGATAGGCTTATGGCTTCCACTGTTTGTTTGTTTTTTAATGTATGTAGCCTATTTGATTGCCTACCTCATGATCACAACTGGCAAGTTGGGATGTAAAACTGTTTCCATAATAGGCCTGGCCTACACAATGAATAACATGTAATTTTACACCGTTTATCACCACAACTAGTAGCCTAAGCACTACAGTTGTGTAGCTCTGGTAAAGTAGTTTAAAATGATATCTGTACAGTTTTTGTGAGAAAATAACTCTCCGAGTTATTAAACCGAGAAGTAGGCTACTCTGAATTTGGACATATGCGCATCGCATTTTAAAATGCGTGTGCCGTTCGCTCTAAGATTTCTGCTGCTTGTCCTTTTGTGTTTGGGGCAACAAGGCTTCATGTTCACCACCACCATCAGTCCAATTCAGCACCTTGTTTCCACAGTTGGCAAACAATGCTCAACTACAGTAGCAATTGAATTTGAACACCTTGCAGCTGAGCTGCTTTGCCGGAATGAAAACATTTACAAATGCGTGCTGCTGAAAGATTCAGACCATACCATTCGGTAAAAAGGGAGAGGGGTGCAACGACTATATACAAGATAATTCTTGGAAAATATTATAAAATATCACAACAATATTTAATTTGCTTAATTGAACAAATAAATATATAATTTCAAAAACCTACTCAAGCCAATTCTGTTAAAGTAATGGGTCATTCCACGCCAACTCACCTAAGGCCTCCCAGTTCATGTCATGGATTTCATTGAAAAAAATCACATTTATGCTCCTCTCTGAGAAATGTAATCTTGCCAAATATCAAAGCTCTACCCCAAACCGTTTTCCTTCAATAAATTCTTGAAATATACCTTTTAAAGGCAAATGAGCCTATTTGCATCTCTCTATATTAGGCCTCACCAATTAAAGGGATTTCAGTGGATAAGCCTGTGATTTTCACCATGCCTAGATATGATCCCAACAATGATTTCTAGTTGAAATTTAGCCTGTTTTATGCAAAACATGGACTGTTATAGAATAACGTAAATGCTTGTCCTCGAGCATCAAATCTTTACATTTCAAAATTCCACATCTCTTTCGGTTTTCAATGTTTTGTAGCGAAACTTTCCGAAATTGTAGTTTTACCTTGGTTCTTCAAGTACTGAAAGTAAAAAATGTTTGCAAGCAACGATGAGCAGGTGCCAGAGGCTCAAACGCCTCCAAGCTGAAAAGGGTGTTTTTTGGCTACTTTGGGACCACTGGAGACCAAAAGGGATTTGTTAGAATGCTTCCATTTTTTTTTTCTCAGAAAGACCACCTTTATATCAGGCACATATGAAAATTTCAGAGATGTGTTAGTGTCCAATATTTTTCCACATTTTTTGGAAAATGTGTCAGATGACGCACTACAGGTGAATGGGGTAGGATTTTAAATTAAGACATATCACAATGAAACTTTCCCAATTGCTCACTTACATTAAGGTAAACATTTTTTGTATTGGACGTTTTCTAAAATTGTATGTTTAAGCAATGCAAATAAAGCATTATGGACTTAAATGAGCTGTGTGTAGGATTGTGGCCAAAATTGGTACTACAATGAGCTGTGTATTTTGAAAATGATTGTAGTACCAATTTTGGCCGCAATTTTAGAAAACGTCCAATACAAAAAATGTTAACCTTAATGTAAGTGAGCAATTGGGAAAGTTTCATTGTGATATGTCTTAATTTAAAATCCTACCCCATTCACCTGTAGTGCGTCATCTAACACATTTTCAAAAAAATGTGGAAAAATATTGGACACTAACACATCTCTGAAATTTTCATATGTGCCTGATATAAAGGTGGTCTTTCTGAGAAAAAAAATGGAAGCATTCTAACAAATCCCTTTTGGTCTCCAGTGGTCCCAAAGTAGCCAAAAAACACCCTTTTCAGCTTGGAGGCCATGTTTGAGCCTCTGGCACCTGCTCATCGTTGCTTGCAAACATTTTTTAATTTCAGTACTTGAAGAACCAAGGTAAAACTACAATTTCAGAAAGTTTCGCAAGAAAATATTGAAAACCGAAAGAGATGTGGAATTTTGAAATGTAAAGATTTGATGCTCGAGGACAAGCATTTACGTTATTCTATAACAGTCCATGTTTTGCATAAAACAGGCTAAATTTCAACTAGAAATCATTGTTGGGATCATATCTAGGCATGGTGAAAATCACAGGCTTATCCACTGAAATCCCTTTAATTGGTGATGCCTAATATAGAGAGATGCATTTAGGCTCATTTGCCTTTAAAAGGTATATTTCAAGAATTTATTGAAGGAAAATGGTTTGGGGTAGAGCTTTGATATTTGGCAAGGTTACATTTCTCAGAGAGGAGTATAAATGTGATTTTTTTTCAATGAAATCCATGACATGAACTGGGAAAATTTCTGAAAATTGGGTGAGTTGGCGTGGAATGACCCTAATATTAACAGCCCTGAAAGGGCCCCTGGCCAGTGCTGGGCCCTTAGAATCGTCCTAACCTTTCCCCCCTATCGGCGCCCCTGAATGAACTATATAAAACTGACTGGACACTTTTTGAAATGCATATGAACTCATATTAAACATGTTGTTTGGTATAGGCTGTAATATCTCACTGGTATGCGCAATGGTGATTTGTTTTGTTGGTTTGTTTATTTAAGGACGTTGAGTGCGTCCGAGATTTATGTTTTGTGTTTGCCGACACGTCGGAACAGTTCATTTTCAATGTGCGCACGTTGACCATCTTAATTGATAACGAATTGTGTCTGACTGAATGTTGTGCTGTTTGTATAATGTTTGTTTAGTTTACCTGGCTGGTTGATCTTCTGGGTATATGGGGATCAAACCTGATCGCATGAGTAGAAGGAACCCTTTTCTAGCTAAGGGGCGCGCCTCTGGATTGTATGCGCTCACTGAGAAGGGGGGCATGCGTTATGATTTTGATTATTTTGATTCTGCTTATGTTTAACAATAAATTCCGTAATTACATGAAAGCTGGATAGTAATGGGTTGCGTGAATGTTATGCATATGTTCAAATGTTATGTTGCCAAGTTGATTGATTATTTCATTTGGTAGTGCCTAGTTATTGAAAAGGCCGACGTGGATTTGCGTCAAGGCTGAGCGGAGCCTAGAGTACAGACGTCTCTGATGTGAGAGGACGTCTAGATATGTGGGCTTTATCCTATTTGTTTATTTTCCGATTTTGCTCAGTGTATTGTTTGTTTATTTGTTTGTTCGTCTTTATATGTCACTTGACCTGCCGGTAGCCTAGCCTGACATAGCCCGCCCATAATACAAATGTTCATACGCATCATGGTCTGGGCACGGTCCTCTGGGGCGTGTTTACATGGGTAGAGAGTCTACCGGCCAATAAGCGAAGCTGATTAGACGAGCTGTCCAATCGTTTCAAACCAAAAGTGAATGCCCTCCCATCCCGCGGTATAATCGCGTCAGGTTTAAGAACCTCCAGACCATGAATATGGATGAACAGCAGTATTATGGTCGGGCTATGTCAGGCTACCGGTAGCCTACTTGTAAAACAAAAAACGTTAAAAAGAACTTGGAATTTCCACGCCTGTGCCTTCGCGTCCGACCGCCCGACACACACTCCTTTATAGACCCAAACCAAAAACATTGGTTCCATGCTGTCACGTCAAATCACTGATCAAGAAATTATTCTTTCTAAATCCATGCTTTCAATATAGGTTAGATTTATGGTACTTTGTTGTTATCTGTATTCATTTTCTAAAGCCCTTCAAAACGGCAACAAATCGCGCTTTAAAGTCATTTTGACGAATGGTTGTTGTAATAAGAGTTGTTAGATGTTGGATTTCTTATATCTATCCATTTTAAAACTATTTCTTCTAGTTCTAGCAAGGTGGTGTGGACGTAGGTGCGGCTGTGGCAACAACAGACAGGCTAGTAGGTAAACTTCCATCTTACATCTCCTCTCTGTTAAACTGGTCCTCAGGTCCTCATCATACTCGTTCTCACAGTCACCTCCAAATTAAAGTTCCTTATGTACAATCAGAACTATAAGTCGGCCTTCTGTTTTGATGCCCCCAAGCAGAGGCGGACAAAGTACTCAATTTCTGTACTCAAATGAAACCAGGACAAAAATTACTCCACTGCAAGTGAAAGTTGCCAAGTCAAATGTTCATTTAAAGGAGAAAAGCCGGTGGAATTCTGTCTTAAAATATGTTAAATAATGATCGGAGCACATACTTGTCGCACATAGTTCACTTGCACCTGACCCCTCCTCTCGGGAATATGGCTAGTTAACCGATTGGCTCCACATAGGCTTAGCATTGGAGTGGACCACCTGATAGTCTGAGTTGAAGTACTTGCTTTTAAAAATACTACTATATTAATGTGTTATTTAATACCTATTTTGTCAATGATCCGGGTCCACAGACTTAAGATGAAATTAAATGGAGGGCCATCTTGTTGGAAGGGAAAAGAGCATGAATTGTTTTACCAATTTGTTTTGCATTTTGTCCTATTGATTGTTTTAGTGAGACAATTTTTCTGTAAAATGGTTCTGACCATTTGCAAGTTTCCTTGTCAATCAACACTTAAAAATAAAATTATTTCTGGGTCCTATCCGACTTGTAAACAATTATGTGGTTTTGAAGCTCAGAAAAATCTCTTGTGCGTTTATTCCCATTTTAGTGATTAGATTTAGTGATTTGTTTAACATGTAGGTCTAGATAATAATAAAAAAAGAAATGTAAGGTGAACAGCACAAAGAATTTTCAGCATTAGCTACCAGTGCCATCATGAGTTTGTGGAAGATCTCATATCACCAAGTAATTAAGTAATTAAGTAAGTAAGTAAGTAAGTAAATTTTATTTATATAGCGCATTTGTCAACCAAAAGGCCACTCAAAGCGCTGAAGACGAAGACAACACAAAAGACGTAGACAAAACATAAAAGAGTCCATCAGTCAGTGGGTGGTGGTGGGGCAGGCTCGGCTTGTAGGCCTATGGTGCGCTAATTAAGAGTGGAATTAAGAGTCCAGGATCAGTACTTCATGCCCAATTCCAAATGTAGTGGAGTCAAAAGTACAATATTTGTCTTCAAAATGAAGTTTCCAAGAAAAAATATACTTAAGTGAGGTACAGATACTTGAAAATCGTACTTAAGTACAGTAATTGAGTACATTTACTTAAGTATTGTCCGCCTCTGCCCCCATGTCCTGGAATTCACTCCAACACACCCTTCAGCTTGAAACCCTAATTCCCTATGAACAATTCAAGAATTTAGTGGCAACTGCCCACCCCCCCTACCCCACCCTGTACCTGTTTTTCTTGAATTCCTCTTTTGTTTGTTTGTTTCTATTGTTTTGTTTTAATTTTATTATATAATTCCACTACTGTGTTAATAACAATGTCTGCATATTTATATTGATTCTATACTTTATTTTATGATACTTTTTTATATGTAGTAGACTATGTTAGTCATGTTTTAAACAATTTATTGTATCTCGGCCCTGCTGTTTTCTAGTGCCAAGCGCTATTGATAGCCACCTCAATCACTGGATTTCGTGCAAGGCAGACTGAGATAACGAAACGGCAGCTAACGTTAACAGAATGGGGCATTTCAAAACGAAAGCATATCGATTAGGTTTCGTTTTTGACATGCGTCATTCAGTTAGTGTTAGCTGCTGTTTCACAAACTCGGTCTACGATGCACAAAATTTGATCATTGAGGTGGCTTTCAGTAGCACTTAAACAGCAGGGCTACTTGTTGATTCATTCCGGATTATACCTTTAAGGGCCAGCAGCTTAATAAATGTATAGTAAATGTTAGGTAAATTAATAAATACACTCCTGCCTTTTGACTTTTCATGTATTTTACACTGATATTGGCCTTAAACACTTGTGCAAATGCAGTGTAGGGGACATTTCCAACAGACAATATTAATAAGCTAATTTGAAAATGTAGCGAGTCTTATATCATACTGATCCTTTCCAATGCGTTGTCTGACCCGCACATGTGTCCATACACGGTGCTCTCTCTACTTCTTTTGTAGCCTTACATATGGAATCTGTCTTATCA